>JNEY01000639.1:35127-49897 GCA_020875895.1 Aphelenchus avenae | reverse complement strand
GACAGGCGGCCGAACCCTAAGTTCCGGACTGTAGAGCAACTCGAAGCCGTTAACCACGTCCGGAAGTGGAGGGGTCTACACAGCCGGTTTATGATTACGGATGTTGGGAGAGGCCGATTATTCCGTAACAGAGGGGGGGGGGGGGGGGGGGGGGGGGGTTGGCGTGTCTCGGTGAGTACGCACTAAGCACTCGGTAAAATGGCCCGCCGCTGGGAGAGCAAATTTTTGCCTAAATTTTGTTGTAACCTAGTTCTTACCGTTTTTGCCCTCTACGTGCTTTCGGTCCCATTTTCCAGTGGCACCGATGCCTAGCCACAAAGGCACTTTTAAGACGATTGCGTCTGATCAACAAACCATTAATTTGACTATTTAACGATGTGCACACCACATGAGGAGAGGAGCGAGGGTCCCTTTTAATGTCCGTCAAAGTCCACGGGGGTGGGGGGGGGGGAAGAGTCTGTGGCGTCAACATAATTTATGCACGCTGCCATACCGGAGTGCCATCGCGGCATGGCACTCCTAAATTCATGTCTCAGACAACGACGCAGACTCTCATTTAAGTCTACGCCGATCAACAGTGTCCGCCGACGACGACATTTGACGCCGTCGCAGGCTTCTGCACGACTAAGGTGCGAAACTTGTTGTGGTACGCTGAGGCTAAGACACTGGCCGGACGAGACAAGCATAACGCTATCTACGTGTTGCCGAAATCGAGTACGATTTGTCGTATTTATTGCCAATATCCATAACTTAGATGGCTACTCGCGTGCCGTGCAAGAAGCAGCATATAAGTAAAAACTAAAAGTATGGGTGACGCCCAAAAGGCAAGGATACTGTCTTGTCGGATGCGACACTCTGACATGAATCGTTCTTGCGCACGACGTTTTTAGTTCCAGGGATGGGCAGGTCCTGGTCCTCCTGAACTAGCCCTATAAGGTCCGTTTTCAGAAGTAAGCGATTCGCTGTGCTACAAATGCGACACACTCTACTCGGTCAAGATGGTCTTCGCCAACCAATGGTTCTGCTATTCGACGCATCCCGTAGCGGTAAGCGTAACGCACGTAAACCGCGAAGTTTCGCGGTTCCTAAGCCTAAGCGAGACAAACCATGACAACCAGTTGTATGCTTAGAAACCCTCGTACGCAACGATTTCGCAAAACGCATGTAAGAGTTTCGTGGCTGGGAGCACGGTCATCAAGCTAACCGACAAAGCGAAAGAGTGCGGGTTCATCAATAGTAAGTTCCACTAAACTATCGACAACCATGCAGGTTGCAGTCCATACCCTCGGTACCGTACGGAGGATCAGGGCAGTACGTTGGGACCGCCGGTACGGGTACGGTACGGCTTCTGCTTCTCGACATTTATCACTAGTACATCCTGTACCAGTGCCGTGCCGTATTACGGCCGTACCGTACGTACTATACGGTGCGTATTACGGTACAGGTGAGGCCAGTACGGTACGGGATGGATCAGTACGGTACGGGGTGGATCACTACGGTACGGAGTATGGTACGGGTACCGGTTGCCGATCTTTACGTGCTCTGCTTCAGATATCCCTGACGTGAGCGTCGCCTACCTGGGCATCGTCCTTCCTGCTGGGGCTAAGAAAAGCCTGACCGCCTTTAAGTACTACGACGGGAGCAAGCCGAACCCGCTTACTTGGGTGCCTGGGCGGCCGAGCAAGAGCACGGCTCACAATCTCGTCTACTGCGACATAAATCGAGCGGGATGTAAGTCGGTCTGAGCTTGCAGTGAACCCAGTAGTCTTGCTTAGCTGTCGCCGACTCTAGCCCGACGGCGGTGAAACATCTGATTTGCAAGAAGGCCGCCGTGAAAGTGACATGCCCAGAACCGGGTAAATGACTGCAAAACGTGCAGAGCGAAGGCTACGTGCCTACATGCAGGCACCAGTGGCGACTAACGGCCGTTACCCGCTGTCGTGAGAGCGAAAATTTGAAGTACCTATGAACACAGACTTCAAATCGGCGGCTAGGTCTCTCTAAAACACCGTCGAGGCCTTGCGGACCTGCGTACCACCTTTTAGCTACTCAACGTCGATTACGATCTTGATCCTAACATATTTTTCAGCCTTCTCACAGACGTAACCCCGACTACACGCCCGTGCGGTACGCGCCCAGTGTTTACTTCCACTTTGGAACATGCCTTCTGGAACCTCGTCGTCATTTAATGGATTAAAGCATAACCTTTTTGTTTGTTGTCCATACGCCTCAGTTTCTCTTTAAAAAATTCTTGCTTTACATTTGGCTTTTCGAAAATGCCCTTACACTGAATGCACTCATACTCCCAGGCCAGTCGTGAATTTCTGAGAGGGGGAGGGGGCTCTAATAGAGGGAGTGGGTTTACTAGAGAAAATACGGGACTTGAGCTTGGCGAAAGCATCAAACTAATGGAGAGCACGACCGTTTGGCACCAACGTTTTGGCACCGTTCAGTTTGGCACCAACGATTTGGCACCAACGGCACTAATTCATTTTGGCACTGCTATGTTTTGGCACTAATTCATTTTGGCACTGCTACGTTTGGGCACTGTATCGTTTTGGCACCACTCAGTTTCACTTAGCGGCTTTAATGCGTAAGCCCTGGAGTGCAGGGAGCCCTCGGAAAAAGTGATCCAGTCCTTCGGAAACCCCGACATTGAGGGCAATCTTCGCATCTTCGGTATAGCTAATGGCCCACCCCGAAGGGAGGGCTTCCAAAAATTTCGTGTTTGCCTTAAAGGACCTTCGACAGTGGGACCCGGGGTGCGACTGTCGGGGTTTCCCAAGGACTGGATCACTTTTTCCGAGGGCTGGTTTTGCACTGTTATCACGGCGGACCGACGCAATAGAATGCTGCGGGCGAGCGGGGTCCCGTCGGGCAGCAGGCGAAAGAAAAGTGCGATGTCTGCACGAAAATGTAGAACACTACAAAAAAATTGTAGTGTTCTGCACGTAGCGATACATCATTACGTACCGATCTGGATCGTACTGCTCCTGAATCGGCGAGAAGAAAGCGCGAGCTCGAAAAGCTCGAAAAATGATCCCGTTTCACTTAAACAATCCCAAACCTCGACAATAACAACTTAACTTTACACTAATTCTTCCGTAGCCGTTTTGGCATTCTATTCTTTACGCTCTTCGACTGATGCCAAAAAGTTACATACTTCGGTGCCAAAACGTTACGCATCCTAGTGCCAAAATGAATTAGTGCCAAAACGTAGCAGTGCCAAAATGAAAATGATGTGTAGTGCCAAAATGAATTAGTGCCAAAACGTAACGGTGCCAAAACGTTTGTGCCAAACAGAGCGTTTACCAACTAATGCAGGCTAGCGTACTTCGGTGCCGAACGGGTTTCTCAATATGTTCTGAAGTTGCCCACATCCTTCTTATCTGGTAGTGTTGTACAAAACGCACCTAAGCAGCGTAAAAGGCCGTCCCGACGGTCGCTATTCATTTCGGCAGGTACCAACGCATTCGTCCTTGCTTGGACGACGATGATGAATCAGCTTCCGCCGGGAATGAATTCGCTTTGTTCTTTTCTATTGCGTTTGTCAAGAGAAACCGCGTGTTTTAGAGATAGTAATCAATACAACGCAATAGTATGAGGTCCTACGTCTTTGCACTTGCATTCATCGGCATCTTGTTATTCTTAGCTTCAGTTCAAGGTAAGCGTAATGCTCATCCTTGATGGCGTTAGTAAGTTGGGGTCGCTCGCGCCTCTGTCCTTTAAAGCAACGTGGAACTTTTTCACGTCGATTTCGAAGCTTTTTGCCTTGAAATTTCGATTTTCTGCTTCCAAAATATTTGTTGCTTTGCGTCACCAGAGTATCGACTTGCTTCTATTTTCGATAATCTCATCTCATCTCAAGATTCCATTTTCGTTTTGTCTAAAAATATTTTCGATACGTCAACGGTGAAAAATGAACCGCTCGAATCCTGTCAAGTCGTACTAAGCGTTTTTATGTACGAGATCGTGGCGTACAAGAATAGCTAGGAGCGCCTTACGAGCCTGCCAAATGCAAGGAACCTCCACCACAAAATTCGGGAAGTGCAGTCAAGAATAACTTGTTTATTGAAGTTAATTCTCCATCACTTTGGGTTGTCCCGACAAGCTCGTTTGCTTTGGAAGTCATTACGTTTTGGTTAAAATTGCTTTTATTCACGAACTTTCATTTGAAATTTTCTAAGAAAACGTACAAAAGTATGAGTGACGCCCTCGGCGACGTTGGCGGTCGTTTCAAGACAAGCCCATCCTCTGCTGATTCGGTTGAAAGTTTGTTCGCCTTACTAAACCACAAAGTTCAGGAGCGTCAGCGTGTTGGCCGTTCTTCTCCAGACTAGTGGAGCCCGAGCCATGCAGCTGCAAGGAGCCGATGAGCGTCTGCATTACGCGAGACGCCGAGACATCCTGCGTGCAAGCTGAACCGATCGGGTTCCACTAGTCCAACCACTGCACCATTCTTCTTACGAAAGTTGTGATACTTAAAACTTAATAAAAGAATACGTAGAGCCATGATGCTACCCATTATGAAGCGAGCCTAGTCGAGGTAACGTGAATATCTGGCTTATTCATCAGAACGCTTAAGTTCCCCCACCCCCGGATGCGGGTAGAACCTTCGAACTGTCCATTTCTGGAACGGCACTGCCCAGAATGGTGTACGTCGTGCAGCCAGGCGAAGTCGTTTCTTACTAGTTCAGCCCTGCGCATCTGTAGTTGCGTAGGTTAGACACAACTATCTGCTGGGCTGCGCTTCGCGCAGCCGGCTCCGCTATCGGTGATTCATCCTTGCTTAATCATCTCATTCGGCACATGTTTGGCAAGTCCTTCCTTCTTCCCCGCTACGGGGCTCATGCCCTAGCGGGCTCGCTATAGCATTAAGCAGACCCCTCCTCCACACCCAGAGGCCGCGCCTTAAAAATAGCCGTTGGTTTTAGAATTTCCATCATGATAAACCCCCTGCAGGGGCGGGTTGGCAAGATATATCCATCTGTGAATGCGTGCATAACGCCCGCTATCGCCGTAAGCAAGAGATGGGTTTGAAAAATTTGAGAGGTCATACTTTTTGCCTAGCCAACCGGTCCGAGTGAAACTTTCCAGTTTTACAAAACTTTACAACGCCTACCGACGCGTTTACGGGGTCAAAGTGGGCTTTGGAACAAGATTAAGAATGTTTCGTAATAAGCTCATCAAGTGCTTTCATGAGGTACGTCACGATGTTCCAACGTGACATCGGAAAATCGCCATTTTCGGGTTTAACCCTTTCATGGGTGTCAGAGGGGGGGGGGGGAGACTTAAATGAAACACGGTTTGTAATCAGCTCACCAAAGGGCTTTCATATAAAGTATGGTGAGATGTTCCAACATGGCCTTGGCTATGCGCATGCTTGCATAGCGCTCGCTAACGCATGGGAGCAGCAGCTAGGTTGCGAAATTTTTGATCAGTCATAACTTTTTCCTAGCCAACGGATCCCGCTGAAACCTTTCAGTTTTTCATAACTTTAGAAGCCCTGTCGCATGACACCAAACAAGAACAGACATCGAAAACTTTTTGTGGACGGACACTCAACAGCGCTTTAGTTTATAAGGATCAACTTAGAAAATAACAAGAATCGGTTTGGTTCGTAAGACAAATTATCTCAGCCTATCTCAGAAATGCTAAAGATGACCTGTATGCTTGGCTTCCTCATTCGTCTCGGATGTTTTTCCGAAACAATAAAGTCGATTACGACCCGGCACGGAAGCACAAAAACTCAAATAAAACCGTGAGAATCGCTGGGTAGCTATGAATTTTGATTGTGGTCCCGGCATAGGGCCATAAGTATCGCCTGCTTCTGCGCCCGGAACGTCTGCGTCTTCCGCAGTACGGTATGGCTTGCCTTCTGAGCACTGCCCTGCTTCTACTCTTATCGGTAAGTCTCATCTCGTGCAGCTTAAGTTGATCCGGATGAGCAAAAGTTCGGGCGAAGGGGAAACTAGCAGGCCATGCATTATGCACGAACAATCACTTTGCCTGACTTGCTGAACATGGCTGAACACCTTTCGGGTCCTTTGCCATTCCGGATCCGACTTCAGAATTAAAAACCGATTGCAACTCCGACGTTGACTGAAGTTCGATGCCAATTCGGGTTAGCAGCGCGATTTCCGCCCAGCGCCAACAATCTGCTCGGGTCCCAGATTTCGGACCTGGACTGCCCGCGGGTCTGAGTTGCGTCCCGTCCGTCCCCGTCCCGGAACCGAGTATCCGAACACGTTACTAAGTGAGCGGAACGTTTGCTACGCTTATAGCTTATAAACGCTATACGGCCAGACGTGTACAAGGAAGAATGAAAGTGATATCGGGCTGAATCAGAAAAAAAGCCCGAAGAAAATTTGGTGATTCTAGACCGTAGTAGGGCAAGCTTGCCGGTCGGCGGGCCCACAGGCGCGGTCCCAATTTCAAACAATTGGACCTGTACCCGCAGGTACAGAACCGCCCTTACAGAGGGTTGCCCGGCTCTGCGCACGATCCTTTTTCGTCCGGTTTAGCCGATGTGTAGCCAACGTCCAACTTTAGTCCCGCGTGTGCGCGGTGTTCTACGCATTTCCGGCGGAGTATCGGATCATTTTCCCCTCGCGCACCGAAGATCCCACCGGAAACATCATCACTGGCGTCGAGTCGCTTGCCACGTGCGCCGCACGAGCCGCCGCAAAACTCCCGAGCGGCGGCTTTGCCACCTACGATCGCGCAGCCAAGCCTACGACGTGTGAGTACGCGGCGACGATCAAGGGATACTTTCTCGGCAATAGTGAGCACATCTGTGTCGCGAACCCAGTCAATGAACGCCACTTAGGTACGCAGACGTCGGCCGCTGTAGAGGGCACGGATGTCAGTGTTGCGACACAACTGACCCCCGTACAGACTGAGCAGTACATCATGGAGAAGGGTATGTATCTTCCGAGTGTCTTTGAGAACGGACCGAAAGTCCGTTAGAAGGAAAAAATAAAAAAGAAGCTTTTTGAAGGTTGAGGTTGAGCTCTAACATTTAGTTTACGCCAGCGGCGAATGCCCGCCTACAACGACATACGTCGCAGGATACTGCACGACTAAGGTAGGCACGTCGTAGTATGCTTCGGCTGAGACAACGTCTTAGATGCCGAACCTTCGTTGGGGCAACTACTTCGCCGGTCGAGACACTAACAACACTATCTACGTGCTGCCCAAGTCGAGTATGTTTTTGCGAATCGCTGAATCGCCGTTGCTACTCGCGTGCCAAACACACGAAAAGAATGGAAGACATGATCGTATTTTTAAGATAAAAGTTTGCATGACGTAAAAACGCTATGTGCCCAGGGTTTTTCAGGTAATGGCCATGAAGGATTTGGCCCCAAAACCGTGGAAAGTGCCCAGCCGTATGTTTTGAGCCGGATTGTCCTTTTTAAAAATTAACCGTTTTCGTGTTCACTAACGCCTTCCGGCTTGCAGGACATTGCCCCTCAGTTTTCACCATGACTCTTTCTGGGTGTCAACGTTAGCCTTTACGACACGCTAGTCTGAAAAGAGCCGTAATGTCCACATTTTCAGAAGTGAACGAATCGCTGTGCTACCAATGCGACACGCCCTTCTCGATCAGGATGACTTTCGAGGGACAGTGGTTCTGCTATTCGTTGCATCCCATAGCGGTAAGCTCAAGAAGGCTTAATTTAGTCGGTCATTCATCTGCTTAGAATCCCACGCTCGCAACGATTTCTGGCAACGCATGCAAGAACCTTGTGCCCGGAAGCGCTGTCGTCAAGCTAACTGACAAAGTGATCGAGTGCGGCTTCCTAAGCAGTAAGTTGCTTCAGAAATCGACACCCGACGGCATCTGTGCCGTAAGCTGTGCCTTACCCTCCCTGTACCGAACTCCTACCAGTACGGTACGAAGTAGTTACGGCCCGGAACTGGACCTATTCCGTAATATCGTAAACTGCGTCGTACTCCGTACTGTACTGGGCTGCCGTATCGCACTTGTCACCGTTCGGTGTACGATGCAAGCACACTTGGGACCGAGCGTTGAATGTCGTATGAAAATTTGGGTACGTTTAGATTTGGAAATACAGAAAAGATTTTCCCGAAATCCGAATTAAGCGGGCCTCTATTGAACCGTCCCATTATTTGATCTCGGTTGTTTTTGGGGGCGCCCCCAGGCTGGATACGCCGTACCACAGTGCGACCTTTAGTTGCTAGTTGCTACGCACTGAAACGACGTCATTCCAGACATTCCCAATGTACAGACCGCCTTCCTGGGCATATACCTCCCGGCAGGCGTTAAGAAAAGCGCGACCGCCTTCAAGTACTACGACGGCACCAGTCCGAATCCTCTCACGTGGCTGGCTGGGCGGCCGAACAACACCATCGCGGCCTACACCATCGTCTACTGTGATAAGAACCAACTGGGACGTGAGTCGATTTAAGCTTGCCGGGGACTGAAGAGTCTTGCTTAGGTGTCGGCGACGCCAACCCGATTTCACTGAAGAACCTGGTCTGCAAGAAGCCCGTCCTGAAGGGACCGTGTCCAGGACCGCGTAAGTGACTGATCATGTAATCGAGCCTCGCCTTCCCTTACAACATACCACCTCCGGTTCAAGTGTGCTACCGTGACGAAGTGCGTGAGATGAAAGTTTTCCTAGTGCGGACCATCAGGACAGGAACAGGGAAAGGTCGCCAGGTGTGCAAAAGTTTGCAGGTAGGATGCAGGGCACGTCCCTGGTTGCCTGCTCACAGCAGGCACGGATTTCCTGTATCCGAACGGAGCTGGCCACGTCCGTGGTCATGATAGTCACAGCAAGGCAATTTTGCATTTTTTTCATATTTTACTCTCAAATTTCTTCCAGTCGCCGACGCCGTTTCGTCCTCAGCTTTTCTCCGAATCCTTGGAGCTTATTTTTTTATAGAGACCGGGGCGTTTTGCCAGCGACGTATCGAGAACAATGAGGGCCTGGTTCTTTTTCCACGAAAAATAGAAGCCAGCCAGGCCACCGACGCTAGCGGCAAGTGAGGCAGCGTCAAATACGAACTCCAAAAGGGCATAAAACTCGTTGAAAAGCCGTTATATGCAACACATACGTTGTCCAGAACGTAGAGCTTATTTGATAAATTTTCATGTGGTTGGACGCAGTAATGCAAATCGACCTCTGTCATCAGGAAAAGGCTATTAGAATAATTGTTTTCAAAAATCCTTTTTTGCGAACAAAATCTTTAAAAAAACTTAGTTTTCTCTAAGGTTTGCCCGGTCGTGGACGATTCCAATGCAGTCTTAAGCTTTTGAAGGAGTTTACATAGGACTGTCTGCGTTTTCTCTTTAGCACGCATTTAAGTGACATCTACTACAACTTCGACGACGAGCACGACCACTACATCCGCCACGACGACGACCACATCAAGGAGCGCGAAATGTGCTGGTATCGAGGACCTCATTTCGAAAGATGTTGCGAGCAATTCGACGCGACTGACAACGGCACTCAACGCGGCGTACGCCTCATGGTCTCGCACGGACAAGGCGAATTTTGCTGGCTACAAGAAGAGAATCGAGAACCTTCTCTGGAATGATACATTGACGGTAACCCATACGAAGCTCGTTTCGAGGCTGCGACTAAATTTTTCTTGCCAAATTGAGAAGATCGAATGTTTTTGTCCATTCCTCCAGTAATGATAAATGGGTTAGTGAAAAAAAATTCAGTCCCGGCTTTCAGCAGAATACTCTTTCTTGGATTTGAAGTTACTCTGACCTCAGGTTTAGGTAGAGCAGAAGCTCAGCATGACCGGCGACGTCTTTCATGGTTTCATGCCCAACGGTACAGTGGGTCAACAGTTGCTCTACGCCGTTGCGATTCAACCGTGGGGCACCGTATGCGACTACGTCAACTGCGTCCGAGAAAATGCGGATCCGACTTATCTGCCACAGACGTGTCCAACACTGCCTTCGACTTCGACGACGTCGACCAGCACGACCACGAGCACAACTTCACCAGGTATGGTTGAGTATGCTCATTGTTACCAAACACGGCAACTACCGTATCATACCTCGTTCCGCATTACACTATCCCCACATAGGATTGCGGCCGCAAAGACCGCAATGCGCCACCGCAAAAAATGGTGCCCACGTAGACCACCACAATGCGGCCGCATTGCGGCCCTAATTTCGGCGCCGCTTTGCGGCCGCAATGCAGTGGTCTATGTGGGCACCCTTTGCGGTGGCGCAAAGTGTGGCTGATACTGCTGCCGCAATGGCTGCCCAGATGGGATTACGGCCGCAATGACCGCAAAGCGGCCGCAATGCGGTGGTGTTGCGGTGGCTGATTGGATGTGGGCGGGTGCCCACATAAGATTGCGGCGTTGGCATTGCGGTGTTGCGGCCACTGCGGCCGCAATCCTATGTGGGCATAGTGTTAGGGAAGGAATGATTCAAACGTACACAAAGGGGAGGGGCCGGAGAAGGATGTCCGTCCCGTCCCTTTACTTACCTATACGGTATTTTATGGTGTGTAGAACAGAAAACGAAACGTCACGGAAAAGGGTTTTTTCCTACATAACTGGTGCCGCATTTATCGATGTCGACATTTTTATTTAAAACTCGGGAAGATACTGCGTCATTCGAAAAACTTGGCCACCGGC
Organism: Aphelenchus avenae; assembly: GCA_020875895.1. Lineage (NCBI taxonomy): Eukaryota > Metazoa > Nematoda > Chromadorea > Rhabditida > Aphelenchidae > Aphelenchus > Aphelenchus avenae. The sequence goes on along the minus strand of JNEY01000639.1, from coordinate 39,265 downwards.
CGCTCACTTTGCCAGCTCGCGATCTTCAAGAGTCCATTGTCTTCCAAGACTTTATTTCAGGTTGTAAGTATCCTATGAATTTAACCCAAGTTGGTCTTGTCGTCGTCGGTGAAGTCCCAACCAGCGTGGACGACATGGAAGAAATAGGTTCGTCAAAAACAGACTACGCTTTCACCCGTTTGTAGCATCGAGATAAAAGTACCTATTGTAGGTTCATGTGACTGCGATGTCGGGAAGAAATCATTTTACAATAATGGAAATGAAGCGGACCCCCACGAGGCGTGGCATGCCGTAAGTTTTACTAAGGCACACGATAACTAAGTGTCATTGAGTTTTAAGATAATGCTCAATCTTCCGGACGAAAATTGCGCTGATTTCTGTCTCATCGACGAAGCCGGCAACGAGTGCACGGCTATTATCAGCGATTTCCTGCAGGTCATCCTATTGCCGTACTGCGCTAGTGGAAGTAAGCCCACCGCGTATGTTAATGTCGAGAGCTGCAAGCATTCCGCGCTAGTCCATATGGGCCAGAATCGGGACTCATTTTTTGATTCCCGAATAATCAATCCGAGGTCCGCCCTTTTATGCTGACAATTCGCGAATCTTCGCTAGTGCCTGAGCCATTCGAGGCCAGCTAGGATGTGCCCAGTTTAGATCCTCTCCTTGGACATACGTTTTCAACATTCCCAGCGGTAATCGTTCAGTTTGGCACATGTTTATTTTGGCACCGTGACGTTTTGGCACGTGTTTGTTTTGGCACTGCGACGTTTTGGCACCGTTCGGTTTTGGCACCGTACGTTTTGGCACTGTAACCGCGAGAACGCGAAGCGTCCGAGCGATGCACGTATTGGCTTAGGCATTTAGTCCAGTCCACTGGTTCATGCTCAGGCTTAGGAACCTTGAAACTGGTGCCAAAACGTTACAGTGCCAAAACGTCCAGTGCCAAAACGTAACAGTGCCAAAACGTCCAGTCGGTGCCAAAACGTAGTGCAAACGTCCCACCGCCTCAAAATTTTGATATTTTACAAAAAAAAACTGAGCAAAATATTAGAAATATATGCGAAGAGACGGTGACAAATGTTTGTGAATCTGGAGAAAGCGGTGCGGTCTCACGATTTTGTGACATTTCAGTCTCAGGATTTTTCAGTCTCAAAACGTCCGACCTAGCATTCCCTTGAATCAGGAACGGGAATGTCCGGCAGCCGGTAGGGGGGAGAACTTTATAGGGTGAAAGAAGTCAGGAATTTTATAGGGGGAAACCTAAAAACGACCATAGACGATAGTGCACCCAGGGAGTAAGCATTAAAAAGCTCTAAGAACATCTTTTGAAGACACAACAAACAATTACTAGGCAGAAAATAATGTGTTGTGGTTTTTTTACTTTCCCCCCTGTAACGGAACGGAAGCACCAAGTTCTTTTTTGAAGCAAAGGGTCCCCCTCTGAACTTTTAAAGCTTTTGGAGTGTAGTTATACGGCCTCTTACACTACGTCCACATAAGCCTGCGGCCGCAACGACCGCAATGCCGCAAGCTAATGTGGACACCCGTCCACATAAAATCCGCCACTGCAACACTGCCGCGCTGCGGCCGCACTGCGGTGGTTGCAGCCATGCGATGAAAATAGCGATGAAGTTCACTTGCCAAATGAAGTTAAATTCGTGTGAAGTGCTCCAAGCTTGAGTGAAGTGAAGTGAAAATGAAGTTAGGTCAACTTCACTTCACTTCATTTTTTCCACCGAAAAAGCACTTCACCGAAACATTGTTTGTCCCCCTGGATGAATGAGGAAAGGATTAATAGCTTCTGGTCGCAACTGTTTCTCAAGACTTACAACTTGCGAGGGTTGAGTGGTTGAGTAGCGGTGTTCGCGGCGGTGTTTCCGAGCGGAGACGGAGGAGGACTTGTTAGCCGTACTTTTCTTCAGATTCAGCCTTATCGCGTCTCGTATTTAGGACACTGTTCAGCAATTTAAAAAAGAACACCAACTTGTCCATTTATATTTATCTTCAGAATGCCACATGTACGTCGATTTGAGATCTTTTGAGGAGGATAAGCAAACTGGCTTGATCTGCGGCTCGCGTAAGTACACTTATGCCGACGAGTGGGTCGGTGACGGTCCACTGAGCGGTGGTCTGAAACCAATGGACCCGGACGCTTCGCCACAAGTGGGCTCAAAGCCTTTCTGTGTGTCTCTAATCACACGCCGTAGGTATACGCCCACGCCGCTGCGATAACGTGCAAAGGATGCGCTGCTCTCAGAAACAATAATTGTCTGAAGCCAACATCAACGACGACTACTTCGAGTGCTTCAACGACGTCTACCACCACAACAACCACGACCACTACCACCAGCACGACTACTACGACGCCAGGTAGGATCAGCGCTTAAATGGCGCTCAATCTGCAGGAGCTGGTCACTTTCTTTCCATTCCATGGCAAACAAGGCGAACGTGCTTCACGCCAGTAGTGGTGCCGTACCGTACCGTGCCGTGCCTTTGTCCATGCTCCATGTTGTTTCAAGGCACGGACCGCTACACGTATGGGAGTCACCACGGCACGGCTCCAAAATGTGCTGTTTTCCCGTGCCGTAGATAGCCCTGACGTGTTGTCTGAGACGTAGGGCAAGATCGTTTTTACCATGACACCGTGACGATCCCCGCGGCACGGCCCACGGCAAGCTTATGTCGACGCCGTCTCTACACGCCAGCATTGCGGGTACGGGTACGAGTAGGTCTGATACGTTAAAGCTCATTTTACGACTTATGTCCCACTCGCTTCGGGCATGCGCGCCGCTCAGATCCGGAGCTAATTCCGATCGCATCCTACAATCTAAACCGAATGCGATTCCAAAAATGACCGATTTCCGATTCTACGAAGATGTTCCAGCAACTGCTTTTGTGCAGCTATTTTTCGGAGGAGCGTGGAAATAATATGAGAGGTTCACATGAGCAGAAGTGACCACCGCTATTATGGGTTGATACATTGGTAGCCGGCTTCGGCTCTTTTTCTGACCATGACCTTTTACCGGAGGCACCGGGTGGCATGCTTGACGAGCATTACAACGTCAGGTGCTTAGAAGATAATGAGCAACTTGCGGGCCCAACTCCCCAGCCACTCTACCTGCCTTAGGTCGAGAATCGAGAACATACTAAGTAAGTGCGCATTCGTTTAGCATGCAATGTTCCGCCCAGCGGAGACACGAACCAAGTTGGCCTAGTCATTCCCGACGGAACTACTTATCAACCCGTATTCGGAGTAAATGCGTCTGGTGCGCTTTTATCTTTTGATATTACATTCAATTCAGAAGCAAACTTTTGACAGGCGGAGCGTGTTTAGAGACATGTGCAGTGGACGGCACTACGAAAAAGCCTTTCTTCAACTCTTCAACGACGCCCGCCGCGTTAGACTCCATTGCGGTGCGTTCTAGGAAACACGCATAGGCCTGTTGGCATGCAGCGAGTTGAAAATAGTGTTCTGGAGTCGTACCGCATCACCGTCCGTACCATATCTTGTACGGAATTGGTGCGGTACGGCAAAGTTGTACCGCGCAAAGTGTGATACGATTTAGACTCTGTGACCTTTGGACCATACCGTACTCGTACTGGTATGCTACGAATGACGCGTCTCATCTACAGAGTCAAAATTCCAATTTGATTCAAAAGTGTAAAACCAATAAGGTTTCTCGATTTCGCTGCAGAAAAGACCGACTCTGAATGTCGATGCCGATCCTGATTCTGAGATCTAATTCGCTGTACTAAGCGTTTAATGACCACTTAACGGTGCAACAAACTCGCGAGTTGATGTCCGATGGAGGAATGCAAGCCTTTGGAAAGCCTAGCGGTCATGCTCTGCGCTCAAATGCGTGAGAATTGTCCACTCGCGGTCATGCTCAAAATGACAAGCCGCTCGAGCACCTGGCGTTCGCAAAAACAATAGAAAAGACAAAGTTTTTGGGCCGATTTTATTCTAGATCTCAAGTCCAAAAATAGTTAACCGATTCTGACTCACGCTTATGTACGGCACTGGGAACAACTGTCCAGCCGGGCCGGACCAGGCTGCCTCCGGGCCGGGCCCGGGTCTTTTTTCCAAAAGCCAGCCGAGTCCGGGCCCAAGGACGTAGCTAGGACCTCTCGGGGGGGG
>JNEY01000639.1:10672-31756 GCA_020875895.1 Aphelenchus avenae | reverse complement strand
GGGGGGTCCAGCTGCTGTTCACGTGAACAGCAAGGGTAAAAAATTGCCCGCCGCAGGCGCCGACAAACAAAATTTTCGCTTGTTTTTGCAAATTTTAAGCTAAATTTTCGCTGGTATCCCCTGCGGCGAGCTATTTTTGCCTCATTGCATTTCTTATTCACCCATGCTAGAAAACACACTGGATAAAATCAGTTTTTGAAAAGGGTAACTTACCCTAGATAAAATGACCCTAAAAATTTTTGTGAACATACCGGGGGGGGGGGTCAACCAAATGTTCACAACTGTTCACGAGGGGGGAGGGGGGGGGGTCCAAAAATCGCTTTGTGAGTTCGCATATTTCCTGAACAGTCCCAAAGGTCTAATGGCGACATTGATATGCCACCCGCTTTGCTAGTAACATTTAACTCTTGAAATTTTTAGATCTCAAAGGACACTTTGCACTTTTGGAAGCGCGGATTTTTAGAATCGAACTTCTTTCAAATGAAATCTGTCGACGAACATCCGGACCTCTTCGAGCATGGCATGTATTGGTCCACCATCGCAGTTCTCGCACAGTACTCCGGCATCGGATCGACTCGTATCGGCTCCCTCAAGTCGCTGGGGGTGATCTCCGCAGAGACCTCTACGAAATCGTTTACAAAAGCAGGTGACGTTTCGGCATTCAAAGGCACGGCCAGTTTGAACGAGCCAGACAAGCACCACCGCCCACGACTTTTGGGCCCAAGTATTAAATAAGATCTAAGCCGCTATACCCAGGAATAGCATCAGCCAGGGACCAACGGGCCTTTATCGGTCTGATCTTGGTCAGTTCCGAACAGGGTTTCCGGATTTTGGAAAACCTCAGCCTCAGCCCCAGCCTCAGCCGGCTCCTTCAAAAAAAACTCAGCCTCAACGTCAGCCTCAGCCAGCTTTAAAAAACCTCAGCCTCAACTTCAGCCTCAGCCGGCTGAGGTTTAGCTGTGAGCCGGGGCCCACTGGGGCTTAAAAAGAGCAATGAAGTACTAAGACGTGAGAAGTTCAAAACTTGACGAGCTTCTCGTTGAAAATAAACAGCGTACGATGGAGGATTGTGCCCGGACTAGATGCGTACATTGCGGATAAGAAAGGCTCCTTTAAAAAACCTCAGCCTCAACCTTGGCCTCAGCCGCTTCAACGAAAAACCTCAGCCTCAACGTCTGCCTCAGCCGGCTTCTCCGAAAACCTCAACCTCATCCACAGCCTCAGCCGGCTGGCTGAGGCTGAGGTTGAGGCTTGGCTGAGGGCTGCGGCTGAGGTGGAAACCCTGGTTCCGAAACTCGCCAGCAGTGAGCTCGTCGGCTTTTCACCGGTATCATTTACCTCCTATAGATCTTCTCTAATAATGAGCCTATTTTTAAGCACTTGAAGCCTAGCTAAGCCTTGCTAGGTCCCGTTAGCGATGACCTGCCGTGTGGGAATGTTCGGTTCTGAATTTAGACAGGGGTCCGGGACTGTAAAGGGAAACCGAGACCCCGAAAATACATGTCTCGGAAACTGAGACCGAGACCGAGATACAACAAATTTTATTCGATTTGTACTAGGTATAGGTAGGGTACCAACTGTTGAAACTGCGTAAAGGACGTCTACCCGCTAAACTATGTAAGGCTCGTCACTGGCGACGTCAGCAAAATTTTGATCAACAATTGCAGTCTGTTTTTTCAACTTTCTCTGCGCGGCGTCGTTCAGCACTGTCCTGTCGTTCGTTAAGTGTCAGATTAGTCTCTTTTTCCACCGAGACCAACAAACCGAGACCATGAATCGGTCCACTCCAGCGGCAAAACGGCACGATATGTGTAGCACGGCAGGGCCCTCGCTACCGAGGGTCAGCCCGGCACGGCGCGGTGGTGTCTGCGCCATTTTCTAGTGCCAATATTCCTATGGTTTTTTTCCAGTATTTTCATCCTTGGTACGTGTTTGGCAGACGAATAGGTGAAGGTTTATTTGTATGCTGGTTAGCCCGGTTCAGCTTCTTAGCGAAGCCGCTTTTGTTTTTTAGGCACTCCACACTTCCTGAATATGGCCTACATGCTGCTCAACGAAGATAACGGGGAGGAGCTTACGGTCTTCGACGTCGTTCGTCTGAAGCGTCAGATCTACGCAACGTGGAAATGCACCGACCCGCAGGTTGACCTCGTTGAATGCCTGGAGCAGACGAAGGTAAACGTTACAAAGAAAAAGACTGCCATCGCAAGCTATCAAGCAAGCGAAATGTCGAGGTGTTTAGCGAATTCTGGAAGAAGCTCGCCCGTACCTGTCGACCCACGAAGAACTCTGAAAAAAGCTTTCTCGCTCAAGCTCTGACCTACTTCATTGATATCACAGTGTCGAATAACAGTGGGATGATGGCGCCTGAATGGAAATAAAGGATTTCTTAACAAGGTCCAACAGAACCCCTCCGAGGGCTGCTACGCTAATCGTTGGGACCATTATCGTTTCCAGGGTATTCCTACATCGGTTGGAGGCCCGACGGCATACAGTCGACGTAGCTGCATCTTTCAGGATCTCAGCTTATCAAGAGATTGACGTCCCGAACTTCTGCTTCACGTTTACGATAAGACTTAAACTCTCGCTGACAAGTCTTAGAAGTAGTTTGGTCATAGCAGAAGTGCGAAATGTTTTTGTCATCACGTTCCGAAAGTACACCGAACGCGTTAAATGTCACTCGCTCCACCTCCACGACTGATCTCTTCCTAACTCCCTGGAGGACGACGCTATACTACACTACAGGGTACACCACACGTGCAAACTTGCGTCGTGAAGGTCATGACGCAATGACAGTCGTCGCTTGCATGCATGTTCGTAGCCATATAAGTGGACACATATGCTTTCAACACAGAAGCCCATTAACGTTCGTTTATGGCGCTGTCACAGCGGTGCGCAATCCTGTAATTCGTCACTTTTAGAAATGGAAGCAGGACATCTACTGCAGATTGCGAAAATTCGCTTGGACTATCGAATCGAAACCTTGTCGCCAAGAATCGAGAAGCTTGCAGAAACTATTCGATATTACGAGTCCAACTCATTTCAAGACCTATGCGGCTTTTTGCACATGGAAATCGTCAAATCGAAAAATGAACTCGACTGTCTTCTCGAGGAACGTAGCGACGCAGAAGGCTTATTGGCTGAACTGGAACAAACGACTGAGTCCATAGACGTTGTGCTTGCCCTTCGCCGCCACTTTCTGGCTCGCGGGAAGTCCATGCTCAGCAGTCTTCCCGGCGAGGTTCTGCGCGACGTCGGTGAATGTGCGAACCTGGAGACGCTTGTGTCCGTTAGCCGAGTTTTCAGCGGCTTCATTGAGGTATGACTTCAGCTCCATGGCTAACTGTTGTACGCAGCCACAGGTTTCGTAACCTTGCTACAGCTCAAACACTCTAGTTTTAGGACCTCGGAAGGCCATCCACCTAAGCCGCAGTTGCAAGCTATATTGACCACTGCGCAACGTATAAGCACCGCTAGAAGCTTCAATTGTGTCAGATTTTTGTCACTATGATGTAGCAATTTTTTGTGTACCTCAATGATGAAAAGTAAGCAACAAATACCAAGCCCAGTTCGTTAGCCAATACTACTTGTTTGTAGACTAAGAGAAACTTACTACTAATCTGAACCACCTAGGCTGATCATCGACTTACGTATCCATGCTCGCATGCTTTGTCCATAAAATGTTTGAGGTTCAGGAGACTTCCTTGCCCCTATGAACTCACTTGTCCGGCCCACGGTCTTGCGTTGTCGTGCACCAGCGGGTATACGACAGGGCTGCGGGTCTCGGTCTCGGTCTCGAAAACCGAGACTCTCGGGGGGTCGGGTCTCGGTCTCGGTCATCGGTCTGGTCTCGGTCTCGGTCTCGGTCATGAGGAAAATCCAAATTGGTCTCGGTCTCGGCCATGAGAAAAGGCCGAAATGGCCCGCCGCTAGGCGCCGACCCACGAAATTTTCGCTATGTTTCTCTAAATTTCACCTAAAATTTCGTTGGTGTCGCCTGCGGCGGGCCATTATTAACCGAATTTTTTACATTTTTGACCGCGGTGGGGCAATTTTGAGCCGAAAATTTTTCAAGTCTCGGTCTCGGTCGTGAGTCTGGTCTCGGTCTCGGTCTCGGTCTCGGTAGGTCTGGTCTCGGTCTCGGTCAACCAAATTTCATCCCGCAGCCCTGGTATACGACCCTGCAATAACACGCAAAAAACGTGTTCCCGTTGGGACGTCATGAATAATGGGTGTCTACCGTGAACGGCGTCTATTACGCGCTTTTTGTCACGTCTATCCTCACCGGGCGTCGTTGTGCAAACGTGACTGACCGTTGCGCTGGGCATCCGTCGGATGCACGTTGTTTGCTGGACCTCTAACTATTGTCCACTCCCGACTCACGACCGGATGTCGTCGGTGCGTAGTTTTGACCGGAAGCGACCCCAAAGCAAGAATCCATTCATTGGCGGAGTCGGTCAAGCGCATTCTAGGTGGGTGTGCGTAGGTGAGCTTTTCGCACCAAGTTAGCTTGCCTTTTCGCGCCGGTAGGAACTCTTCTCACAAAACTTGAAGTAGCCCAGGGTCAGGGAGAGACTTACGGCCCCTTCCACGCATCGTCCCGGTGCGGGCAGAGATGACTTAGCGGCCTTTTTTCACATTGGAGTTTCCAGGAAAAAGACGGTGTCCTCAAGCCGACCTTGTTACAAGTCTTACTGTTTTGCTCCGCCTTTTCATTTAACTTCAATGCTATCCGTTTTTTCGTGTTTCTTTCCATTATCTCGCGGAGTGCGTGCGGGAAACCGTTCTAAAATGGCATTTGTTCCGCGGAACCAAGTTTAGATAATGCAAGCTCCACGCTGTTTCTTATACGTTGCTCTCTTGCTCCTGTACGCGACACAATTTGTCCGTTCTTGTTGTGGATGCTGCGAGTGCTGCTGGTAAGCGACTTCGGTATCAGTGACGACTTTAATTAATGATTGGCATATGAGAAGACCGTACGCCGGTCACGGTATTGTCGAGTACGGGTACGGTACGGCTCCATTTTACCGCCATCTAGCACTAGTATCAGCCGTACCGTGCACCGTATCGAAGTTTACGGTACGGCCGGAGTTAGTACGGTACGGAGTGGGCCCGGGAGTATCCGAGTACGGCAAGGATACCGGTTGCCTATCTTTAACTTTAATCATGCTCGATGCCAGTGTCAGGGGTAATGGTAATGGCATCAAAATCGGCTAGTGGGTAATGTAATGGTAATGGTAATGGCCAGAAAAAGTGGTAACGGTAAAATTGGAAAAATAAGCACTGGATAAAATGCCCGCGGCAGCGACGCCAACGTCAATTTTCACACCATTAGGTCAGTTTTTTTGCTTAAAATTCCGTTTGTGCCGCCTGCGGCGAGTCTTGCAACCTCTCTGTATTCTGATGTCAGTTTACATATGACCTTTTCGAGTTTCCTTTCGTTCAATGTCTTTGTCAAACATTCATCGAACCTGAACGCAGACTACAGCTATATCAACGCATACCTGGTCAAAACGTGCTCAGTTGGCAGCCCGAGGTGCTTCCACCGTGGTTCTCCCTGGAGTTCTTTGACTTTCATGCTCGCTGAGCTCTTTCAGAGTGATTAAATGACCGTGGCAAGTACCAGCTCTCGGCATCGGTCCGAAACTCTCGGGGCGTCTGGCCGCGGCCTCAGTGTTCAAAATGTATGTCCACGTCCCTGGCATGCACGCACGTATTAACGTAAAAGATGAACCATCCTTACTTACTAAAGCGGGCCCGTGGGTTTGCGTCACAAAAAATTTCAAGCCCGGGGCCTTTGTTTAGTACCATTCGATAGAGCGCGAAAAACTGTGAAACGAGTTTATATTTGTTTTTGCAGAATCCCTTATTTGACCCCCCAAAAAGGAGGTCAAACCCCAAAAATGGGAATTTTTGGAAGCATGCTAGAAAGTCGAGTCATAGCTCGTATGAAAGCCCTTGGTTCACTAACTACGTTAGTTAATGACCCTCACAAAAGGGGGCCATTTTGGCCCCCTTTTGGCCCATTTTAGGGTCCACCCACGGCCCCCCGACCTCCACCCCCCCCTATCCTAAAATCCTAAATACGGCCCTGGGCTGAGCCCTCCGTCGGGTCGCAGTGCCTAAGGAAACCGAACATGGCTCGCAGGCCTTCAAAACTCACTCGGCACGATGCCGAAAGAACGACGGCGGAGACACTAACTTTTAACTTTCCAAAATTTTCGCAGTGTTTCACTGCGATTCCGTGTCCTTTGAAACCCACAGAACTCCTTCAATGATGACGGAATCCGCAACCCGGCCAGTGGCGTCTAACAAGGGCTTGCTTGGAGCGTGATAAATAACGATGCCTTCGCAGATGCAATTAGGAAACGCGTCAATGGCGAATTCAATTGTATCATCCTCACTCGAAACGGTCAGCGTAGACATGAACCGCGGGCTGACCAAACCATTGTTGCCCTTCGGCGTTTTGTTACGGCGGAAAACGAGGATCCATGTGCTCGAAATCCAAATTACAAGACCAGTGAGATCTTCCCATCGAATCTTGGTAAGGCCGTGAGTGCGAGCGAAGAATACATCTAAGTGGCGACCGCGAGCGCCTTCAGGTCGAAGAGGCGAAAGAATGCGACGGCGGCGACAAAGGCTTTGGTCGGCAGCATTGCATTTGAGCCTACGACAATTGGTGCGACTCAAAACACAAGGAATAAACATGCTTGCTTAAATAGTCCCGTCCAAAAAGCACACTTAATAAACCAGTTATCTGCGTGATCATTTAAAAAAAACTAGTGCATCCCGTAGGTTTTTTGCGTCTAGCGTTCCGATGCATCCCAGGCGAGGCGGATGAAATGTACATGCGTAAGCCGCATCCAGGCTTTCAGTCAACTGGAAAAAGAATCATACCCGGGAAAAATCCTTGCGCAACCCCAACTAGCGTGCGTCAGCGCACGTGAGAGCCTACTTAATAAGGGGGGATTTCGGACTTGGGCAGCATCTCTCGACTTATGGAAAGGGGGATAAGTACATCCTACCGTTCACAAATACAAGCTGCTTTTATGGTTCAGTGTGCATTCGTTATTTGAAATGAGCTCTTTATTTTCGCCAAAAAAAACATGTCAGTCGCAACTTTGGCCTGAAGGGTTCCGGGGTTCTGGACTATTGAAAAGTCGCCATTTTAGGGGCACTTCAAAAGTCGCCACTGAAGAGGAATAACCCCCCCCCCCTCCCTTTAGATGAATCAAAGGTAGCTGAGTTCGATGATGTACACGAACAAAAACGTGCCCCTAGTCATTTAGGATTCGGAAGAGACGGTAAGTTTTTTGTGTTTTTGACGGTGCAATCCTGACTCACGGGCTCACCATGACAGCCACCATTGGGCACTACACTGCATGTTGAGGTTAGCCAAAGTGACGCCCTCCCCATATGCATGTAGTACCGACAAGCCATTTCGCAGGTTCCGAATCCAACGGACATGGAAACACTGACGATCTTTTCGAGTTCATCTTGCGCGAAAGCACAAACTTTTTGGCAGGTTCTTGTGAAGAAGATGACGACTACCACTATAGGGTACCCGTGCGCGTAGTTGCTCATGCGTAGCCAGCTATTTTTTAAAACGTAATTTCGCCCAAATTTGCCTGCGTTTGACCCTTATAGTTTGTACGTTCATTTGGCAAGCTTCACAGGCCCTTGTGTGGATCGTGCCTGGATCCGGTTCTGTTTCTGAGCGATATCGTTTTTCAGTCGGACTCGGATATGGTTGCCGTTAAAGAAAGCGGCACACTCATTTGCACTTTATTTTGTGCACACAAGACAAAAAAAAGCATTGCCGGATTTTAACAAAGCGCGAAGGTATTCAAAAGTTTGGGCTAGGGCGAAATTGCCCATTTGCGCGGGGCAGGTTAAATGGTCACGTCTGCTCTCAAAACATTATCGCTGACTTATCCGTCTTGAAATTTCTTTTATTGGCTTACATGACACCTCAAGCAAGCAATCCTCAAAACAACGATATTATCTGAGGAACTGAATCGTAATATGAACGGTAGCAATGAAGCTCCTGCACGTCACTCCCACGATAGAAATCTGCGATTTCGCTGACTTCATCGTCGCCAACGTCTCTGATGAAGCGCAGTTGCAATGCCTAAAAAACTGGATGGCGCTCATACACACAAGGCATCAGTTCAGTGGCATCTTTTCGATCCGGTCAGAGGGGGGTCGCACGTGGAGAATTTGTAAAAATTTCTAAAGTTTTCTACTCGCGCCATGCCTGCGGCATGTCGCGAGGGGAGTCCCCCCCCCTCGCCGCCCCCGGCCTCCAAAATACGCTACTGCATCGATCCTTGAAGGTGCTAGATCAGTAGCGACAAAGAGGTGCATGTAGCCCAAAAATATGTGGAGGAAACGAACCTGCACTTTGCGGAATCTTCGGGCAAGATGGAGGATGTGTTCATGGTGAACCGAGACGACAACAAGACTAAGGACGCCCTTGACGATGACGGAACCTGCGGCTTGGCCAATAGTGTCCAGGAAATGCTTCTCATACCAGAGGATGGTCACATCCTCGAAGATGCAATTCGGTAAGGCGGCGGCGAGGAATTCAATCATTTCGCATCCATTAAGGAAGTCCAGCGTGGCCACGTGCTGATAGCCGCGAGAACAGTCTTCATCCTTTCGCGAGTCAAATAGACGGAAGACTTCGATACTTGCGTACGAGATGTGAATTTCAAGACCGGGAAATTCCTCCCATCGAATATTGGCGGAGGCTTTGACAGCCAGCGAAGAACTTAGAGCATCGGTGACCGCGGGCGCCTTCAGGTCAAATAAGCGGAGGAATGCGGCGGCATCAGCGAAGGTTTCGGTCGGCAGCATATTGTTTGAACCTGCAGCTCCCACGGTTGAGGCACCAAACTACTGAATGACCAATAAACAGACGGAGTTAAATGCCAGTGAAGCGCTTAAATAGGCCCGCGCAGTGATGTGTGCAGGCACAAAATGCGTGTCGACGTTCCCTGGCCGCCGGTAAGGGAACTAGTACATCCCTCGCTTTGCATTGCGCCCAGCGTTCTCTGGTATATTCTTCTCATTTAGTCCATGAACTTCCTTGACTGGAAAACAACTGTTTCCCACGAGTGCTTTTCGAGTTGGACCGGAAGATGACGTCATCAGTGATGCTTCAGTCGGCAGGACCATGCGTCTCAGAGATGGTCATGATGTAAAACAAAAGATATTGAGGCACTGAAACCTGGCTGCGTTAAATGTTCTGTCATGGCGGTGCCAACAGAGACTTAAGAATCCCCTCCCCAGCGCTTTAGTTTATGAGATGGCGCAAGGCTTCGACAAACTTTTGGCCCGGCGCCTGCTTGCCCACATTTTGCTGCACCAACGCAATGCAGGTAATGGACGGGGTAAGCAGACAACACAATATGTCGACTAACAAACGGAACAATGCACCTCAAACGCGTTGATCCTAATGTTTGCCTGTAGTTCTAGTCCTAACATGACGGTTAAAGTCGGTAACGCTGAATAAGCAGCTAGAACAGTGCTTATTGGTACGCTTACCAAAAGTGAACTTGGATGTCGTAGATCCTTTTTGGTAGGTTCACCGACTTTATTTCTAGAGCTTAGCTCCCCCAGACAGAACTTAGTTCCTCCGGCTCTAGAGATTAGCCCCTCCCCGCTTGCTCTAGAGCTTAGACTTGCTCCCGCCCCCATGGTGGGTTTTGATAGAAAAACACATTCAAAAGATTCGCGTGTGTTTTCCTAACAAACGAAACAACTTGTAAAAATCTCCGACCAAAGAATCGAACGTGAACTTGCCCGTGTTTTCTAAGTATACATTCTTTGTTCGCCCGGCGTTTATGATTTCGAAAGAATTCAACAAGTTTTTTTAACAACATCTAAAACGGATCCCTGCCTCTATTTATATCCGAGTTTTACGTGATAATTTTATGTGATGCTCCTACACTTCCCGCGTCAAGAGCAAGAAACGCACGGTCGTCCGCAGGTACCCCTTAATGCTGCGCGCAAGTTGCCCTCATTTAGTCCATGAACTTCCTGTCGGGACAAACGGTTGGTTCGACTGAGTGACATGAATATAGCGTTCAAACGCTTGACTCTTTGTCTGTTTGTGGATGATGCTCAGCGTCCACCGGTAGACACTGTGCCCCGAAATGTGCCGATAAGGTATAATGTTCGCATGCAGGTACGCAAAACTCTCGAGCATTACGGGGACTATGGCAACGGAGAATAACAAGTGGCGAACAAACGTCCTCGCTTAATGCCTCGAAAATGCACAAGAGATGATTTGCAGAACGACAACCATGAACGTGAAACCGATGATTTTTGTTTCGGAAGCTCAGTCCACCTTGTCATCCCCAAAATAATTGCAGGAAAGTTTTTGCTTTCTAATTACCCCGGCAGTATGAACGAAGCAATATTTTGCTTGAAAAACGTTAAAGATCGGACNCTGCGGCGGGCTAAAACGCAATTTCCTTCGGAAATCACCTTTTATTCGTAAAAATTCCGCCTGCAACGGCGGAACTTTTCGGGCGAAGCTTTCCTGGCGGAAAGAGGCATTTGAAAAGTGCTTTTCGGAGCGCCAGTAAATCTTGAACTGCATGGAAAACAAACAAAAAAATACCCCCTGATTTACCCCCTGAATTTGACTCCTGGCCCCTGAAAAAACCTTGAATTTGACCTGCTGGGCCCTGAATCCCGGTTTTGGAGTTGAGAGGCCTGGAGGCCGTCGCTACGGGAAATAGTGTACCGATACCCTTCATCGCTGACAGCGCTCTCAAGATTTACCTCATCATGCTCGTGGACTCCCGTTGGGAAGCAAACGATCGGTCAAACACAGTTGTTCAACTGTGCGACATAGCTAAAACAGAAAATGAACGAAGAGTCGTTCAAACATCAACCTTTTCGACTGTTTCCGGATGATGCACAAAGTCGACGGGTAGACTCTGTGGACCTGTATGTTGCAGTATATGTAAAGTCTACGATTTGCAATAAGGTACTTAGTTTGTCAAGCATCACCGCAACTATGATAACATTGAATAATAAGTGTGGAACTAACCGCTGTTTATTTCATGAGTAACTATGAGGGATACAAAACTCAAAGACGATTCAAGGTGGGTAGGCAAACGCTGTCTGGTCGGAAGCCGAGCTCAGTATTTGTAGGCAGTTTGGTGGTGAACGAAATCACCGTCGCGGTGCATCATCGTGCCGCAGAAATGGCGGCCGAATTCTTTTGGCTAAAATTTTTCATATCACGCCGAGAGAATTGCTGACCGATTCACCAATACAATGAAGCACTAAAAGTTACTTCACCTTACTTTTTAGGACCTTGTAGTACCATAGTAGGGGACATCTAGAAACGTTAGGTGATAATACGACGGGTACTTCAGGTGTCTAGAATCGGTAGAGCTCTTAGGCAGGAGAGGCCTCGTGTCTACCCAAATGACCCTGCGTAAAAATGCCAAACATGGTAGGTCATCGTAAATTGTTTTTTCGGATCATCAGCGCTTTAGCGCAAAGGATTGGCCTACCGTGACATGTGAAAAGATGTCGTCCCAGTCTTCGACGTCTTTATGTGAGCGCCCGGAGATGCCGATGCGGAAAATGCCTTCACGGTCTTCGGGGAACGTGAGTCCAGCGGCGACTGAACCGATGAATTTACGAAGGTTTTCGTTGACGAAGCCATAAAGCTCGAACTTCTCGATGATGGTGCCGCGAAGAAAGTCCTCCAGCGGCCTCAACGACGAGATACTTCCGCTGAACCTGAATGGCTGGGGACCAGACTCAGTCCATGCGTTGTAGCCTGGAAGCGTAATTTCGACTTCCATTGTGCCAATGACGTCTTCTGATGCGTTGATGGAGATGGTGTTAATCGTCGGAGGATGGAACGAATCTGCGAGGCTGCATGCGGTTGCCTTCAGGCGCTTGCATGAGAACTGCAGGGCCGATGCGTCGAAACGGTCGAGAAAGTAGAAGATGGCCTTGCATGTCTCAGTAGGAAGCTAAAGTATCGAATTAGACTGTTTGTAAGACACTTCTCGTGGCTGTTCATTCGCGTAGCGTCCAGGTCTGGGCACTTTTCTCCGACGACCGGGACCGGGACTTTTGTTGGTTTTGAGCTGCAATTGGTCCAGAAGGAGGAACGAACCCCATTGGGAAATAGGGAAATACTGCCATTTCAACTTTTAAACCACTCAGATAACAATGGGATAATCGCCATACTTGACAAAGTTTAATCAATTCTGATGGATTTTCGACCGAATTTGGGCTATTGTTGCTTAAGTTTTACAAAAGATTTTACCCCGAAAATATCGAAATTAGCGGAATTTTTTTTATGCCCGGGACTTAGATTCCCATGCACCGGGCCGGGACCTGCCCAGACCTAGTAATGTTATCAGAAAGAAGACCCAATGAACTTACGGTGAAAACGTTTGGTCCGTTACGCTTAGACACGTCCATTTCAAAGCAGAAGGAGCACTCAAAGAACGTCAACTTTCGGGGCTCAGACCGAATACGCTGCCAAACTCCAATTGTGGACGCTTAAATAGGGACGGACGCGCAGTCACACGTGGAGGGGAAGGACCGTTCCCGTTCGGAAACCTGTCGTCTAAAACATGGCGGTCGATGTTCGAGCCGGCGATCTAGCAGTCGCACGGCTTCAACGGTCATGGTCTTGAGACTTCGCAAGTTCAAGCAGTTCACTGCCGCGCTCTCGGTCACAGAACGGCCGGCCGACCGTGTAACACCCACGATACGTGAACAAGCGAGCTTTTAACGACACTTTTTCCTTCAACTTCTGTTATTCGGCTGAACTGTCCTTCATTAAGCCTAATTCGGTAGCTGCGCATAGCGAAACGTCTTTCAGTTTACAGAACCAGCTGAATATAGGCCGAGAAAGCCGACAGCCTGCAGAGCGTGTGATGCACTAGTTCCCTTAGTGATGACCAGTAAACACTGCAGTATGCAATGCCTTTGCTTGGCCCTACTTAAGTGACCGGATTTGCTAGCTCGGGTCGTTCCTGAGTTATTTTCGCGAGTGGCCCAATTGCAACAGCTTCGACTGAAATGCTACCGACCGAGGCCTTCGCCGAAGCCGTCGCATTCCTGCGCCTCTTCGACCTGAACGCGCTCGCGGTCACCAATAACTTGTGCTCTTCGCTGGCAGTCAAAGCGTCCACCAGAATTCGATGGGAAGAATTCCCAGGCCTCGTATTTTGCATAGACGACACAAGCGTGAGCATCTACCGCCATGCTGACGCGTCAAAGAACGCAGAGGGCTATGTCCTCTCGGATTTCGTGGCCCACCTTACTTTCGCGAGCAAAAACGATACGGTGAACTTCGTCGCTGCGGCATTTCCTAACTGCATATTCGAGCAAGTGACTCCCGGATGGGTAGATAAGAACCTCTTGTACGCTCTTGACCAAGTCGCGGGGTCCGTCGTCATTAAGGGAATCCTTTGGCTCAGCGGCAACATGAGCCACGATGATTCCCTGCATCTAGTGCGAAAATTTCGAAAAATAAAGGTCAGTATTTTTGTGTATTTCCGCTGCTTGCACAGATGCCGTCTTTGAAGCGTACATGCACCGCCATGCCGACGCTGTTTCCTTTAGACTTTGCAACTCGCGCACACGGTACGAGACGACGAAGTCAATGCAATCGCAAACTTCTATCGCGACAGTGGCATTCAGGAGCTTTATTGCTGCCGTTCCATCATCGATTGGACGCCCAAGAAGTTAGCGGTTTACTTTTGACAATTCTTTCTAGCAGTGCAATGCATTTGTAAACCAACATGTATGTACGCCAGTAAAAGCAATTTCCTGTCGGATAGAGGAGATACGTTCTCTGAACGTCTTGTCTAATTCTTTGTGTAATTTGTGCCGTGTACGGGCGAACCCTCTTGCGAGGTATGTCTCATGTCCCGCGTTGTTAGCGGAACCACGTTATTATTTGAGTCGGTTACGCTGTCTACGTGTCTTTGGCCAGTGCTCGGGCCCACGCCATGCGAAACACATCATTATGTTCAAAGATTGAGCAAAGATAAGTCGCCTTTTTGCCATCCATCCATTTGGATACCGCCCTGTTGGCCGCAGACTATGTCCCGCTCCTAAAGTAAACTCCGCCGGCGCACTTGGAGAAGCGCAAAATATCGCAGAACGTGGTTTACTTGCGGAGACACTGCGCGCTTCGAACTTCGGTCGTTGGTATTCCCTTCTCGAAACAATCGAAGTGGTAATGATTCCTTCTCAACAGTTAGTCCTTGCTGTGCTCTAGCGTTGGGCACCCGACCAGGCTTTTCGGGCCGACGCGACCCGACAAGCCGACTTTGTCAGGTCGCGTTGTCGGGTCGAGGTGTCGATTCGGGGGTCGTGCCGAACACTACTCTGTGCTCTATAATGAAGTGCTTTACCGGCTCTACGGTCCGACGTTATGCGTATCCTGATTGCGCAGTATTCGGTGATCGAAAAACAACGAAAATAAACCGTTCTTGGCCCAAGACTCGTTTCTTCCGTACGGAGAAAAATCCCCAGCCGTTTCTTGTCAAAAAATTAAGTACTAAAATTGAACTTTTTGAAAGAAAGGAACGTTTTTCGGTCTCGCTAAGAAAGTTCGTACTTATAGTTCCCCCCCCCCTTGCAAACCGTTCTACGATTCCAACAATACTTTAGCCAAAATTCGACAAAAGTGATGAAAATGTATAACAGAGGGCCATTTTACCCAGCGCTAAATGCTGGAATTCCGACAACTTTTTCTTTATCTTTCCTTATCTTGCAATGAATTTTCCGATTTTATTCAGACTTCTGAACGAGAGAGCCATCGCGAATTTCTGAATTCCGGGAGTCGAAGCACTGAATTCCTAGATAGGTCCTTGCTGCCGGCTGCGCTTCATGAATGCACCACGTCGCATAAGTTCATGAGTGCCGGAGACTAAACCGTCGAAGGCACTGCCCAACTCGGACTGCGATTGTTCGCATTGCTGTCTTTCATAAAACGCAAGCCCTTACTTCGTCCAACCGCGGTAACAATGCTTTGTCGGCGCTACGGCGGCTACGCGTCATAAAACTCACGTCACTATTTTTGAGAATTTCAGACAAAGATAAATTGCCTCCGTGCCGCCGCATATCCTCAAACGGGCCCTTGAGTTATGCGCCCGCCTGCTCTCCACGAGGCAAACTTCCGCCGCTGCACTTTCGTGAGTGCAGCGCCGCGAGAAGCGTGCAATTTGCGAAAACACGTCGGATCAATAGGGGGCACATTCCCGAGCATCCAGGGCCACGCTCGGGCGGCTTTAAGCCGCCATGGGACGTGGTCAGCTTCTGCCGCCGCCGGCGGCGCTTATTTTGTCGTAAACAAGCGTGCCCCGCGTGAGAGGGTGAGGCCGGCTTTTCCCTCGGTTCTGCAGCGCGATTTGAGGCTTGTTTATTAAGAGGATTGCCCCTTAGTTGTCCCTGGATACGCTTGCACCGTGCTGCACTAGTACGGCGCCCCTCTTTAGTTCCTATTAATAACGGTGCGCACCTGAGCTCGCTTTCTAAAAACACGGTAGTGTTTGCGGATGTTTTCAAAGGCCTCTTCCATTTATGACGCTTGAATTGGGTATCTGATTCAGTGTTAAGCGAACTTCGTTAGACTAGCCTTTGATTGGAATGCCCCGTTTTCCCGTCTTTCCAAAGGACAAACTTATTGGCATCAACCTAGAGACGTCTAAGACCTGGCGGACGTCAGATTCCGTTCCGTCCTAAAGCTCGTTCTGTGGTTCTTCGCTCCGTTTAGCATGACAGCGGAGTTTTCACGGCGAAAAAAGCGTCTTAATTCTTGCGGAAACGACCAAAAATGTCGCTGTTTTGGGTATTCTTCGATACGTGGTGGTTAGAAGGCCATTGTGCATTCTCACTGCGTAAAGCTGTACGAACAAGAACCCGGCATAGGCACGGCCGATAACTGTTCCTTGTTTATGATCGCGACGCATTTCGAACTGTGCCGAAGACGCTCGGTTTAATGCGGGACCGAGCTGATCCGACGTGCCCCTTTTTCAACAAGTCAGACAATGTTTTCAGGAAAACGTTCTACAAAACGACCACGGAAAAGCTTGCAATGGCTGATGAGAATGTCGGAAAGGTTCGCGATCCGTTGCCTACGTCGAAGTAAGTCCAGCCTTTACAACCGGTCAAAAAGTGTGGGAATTCGAGCAGGAGACGACCTCTTTCTGCCTTCCCCCATGCAGCGTCGCAAATCAAATTTAAAAGCGATTCGATTTTAAATTTAGCTACTATACAAAGAGCCTTTTCGAACTTTGATTTTGTACTTTCCTTAGGCTACCAAAAGGAGCTGCGCAAATCGTTGACCTTGAACACAGTACGCGGGGACTTTAAGTGCATGCGCATGCGCAAGCCTACTGCTTTATGAGATCCCACACACCTTCGCAAGTATAAGATCCTGAACGAGATCTCTTTGTAAGGTTACACATATCGAGCACATGCAGCCCACACTACCGCAAAGTTCATGTGCCGATTGCATGATATCCGGCACGAGTGACCTTTCATTTAGCCTAGCAGGAAGTAACTGACCCTGCTGCCTACTCTTAGGGCTTCGCGAATCCTTGTATCGCGCGCTTAGAAGCTCTTAATAAGCTTTATGGTTCTCATTTGCCATTAGTAGTTTAATTTAATACCTTTTCGACAAATCAACCAGTCCGGCTGGATGGTGACGTGCTATCGACCCTCAGAGAGATGATTCAGCAGCGATCTCGATCGTAGGTAGCTTGCAAAACAAGCCCAGAAAGTTTAAAACAGGCTCAATAATTGCGTTGTACTACGCAGGAAACAGGGGCACTCTTGAGTTAGCGAAGCGCATCTGGAAAGCAACAGTAAACATTGGAAGTGAATTATCCCACTCGCTACATATCCGCTCAGTGCGGAAGCACTGGTAGCCTTCCATTAATGGCTTCCAAGCAATTTCCTCGTTTCTCGTTCCGTTTCACAATTAGCAGACCGTAATACTTGTCTTCGAGAATTAAATCTCGCTATTGACGAGTTATTAGACTTGCTCCGTGCCGTACTGGCACTCGCGCTCCGTCGCGTACTGACCACCCCATATCGTACTCCGTACCGTAGAGTACGGTACGGAGTACGATATGGCCCGTATTAAAGTCATACTACAGACCTTACTAGTTCTTTTTTAGACAGCGAACTATGCCGTACCGTACTCCGTACTGCGCCAGTACTGTGCGGTGCGGAAACCCATACTACCACCTGCGCCGTACCGTAGAAAACAGTACGCAGTCCGGCACGGTAGGGGCGTCTAAGTATGTGACAGATGTCGTCGCTGAGCGGACGATCAAATGGGTCGTGCCGCAAGGTCTGATCGTAGCTTGTAAGACACACCTAGTTTGGCGTGGACAATTCCGCAAGGATTCCATGGTATACAGGTACAATGGAGCTCGCTGAGCCAGTCCGCAACAGCTGATGCGCAACAATGTGCCAAAACAGGCAAAGTGAATCGTCCCCCTCGTTCACCTACACCCAGCGCGAAAGTGCTTCCGAGCTTTCCATAAGCGGGCTTCTAAGCTTCAAAGCTTCTTGTCTGGTTTCCCGTTCCGTTTCACAATTAGTCGACCTTAAGACACCTTTTTGACAAATAAATCCGTCTGGAGGGCGGATGACAGCTGTCATCGCTCAAGGAGACGAGCTAATGGCTAATGGATGGCTAATGGATAATGGATGACTTTCACCTAATCAACTTGTCACATAAACAAGCTCATAAGCTCGTCCTCACACTCGCTTGTTTTCGTCCTAATGCATGCTTTTGAAAGGTGATATCGCTGCGGAGTGCGAATATTTTTGCTTATTCACAGCCGCGTGATTGACAAAATGCGGTTTAGACAAGTTGAGACCGTCGACGTCCACTCGCGAATGCACATTTCGAACATCATATTCGGTCACCTCTGCTCCGGAGTCAAGAATACGGGTATGTTCGCCTTTGCGTACAGTTTTCCGTGGAAGGAATTCGGTTAGGGCTATAAAACACAAGGGAACCTTGACAATCGTCCTCAATGGTATGTCGGTCCTGCATCGGCGAGGTTTCTACAGATGTTTTCCGGCTGCCGCGCGAAGCTTTTCGGCGATCTGACGAAGTTCTCTTCGTTTTGTCAAATTGATCATCTTTCCAGTTAAATTATGTTTGATATTGCGAAAAGATTTGTTCTGCGAGACGGCACAGTAAGTGAGAAACGGAGCGATTAAGTAGTCCCTGACGGTAGTACGCTAGATCCTCATTAGGGTGGGCTTAGTGTGCACTCACCCAAATTTTTTAAGCTGCTTAATTAGACCTTCCTGTCATGTCCAGGAAACTTTTAGTCCTTCGCACTTTATCCTAGGCTTTGCTGAACAATTCAAAAGCGGGCGCGCCTAATGATTTTCGACTACTACAACCTTTTGAATGTGCCAACCATTTGTATTTCAGCGACCCACGTCATACGACGAGCCAGCAACCCAGGCCACAAGCACAGGAGAGTCTCCCAGCAGACCAGCGCTTCAGACGTGGACGACGTTGACGTGGATGCGGCTTCGTTCGAGTACGTCCCGACGCCGACGAACACCGTTGATGAGCAGAAGGATGAGCTAAGGACACACGTTCGAAAGAGTGTGTAGACATGTACATAACTCCGCTTAATAACGAATCGCTTTATCTTCATGTACAGATGAAACTACGAATAAATGCTTACATCGAAGATTTTGTGGAATCACGCTTAGCCCCCTTTGAAGGCACAAACCAAGACATATCTGGAGTGCTCGAGCTCGCAAATTTACCAACGAGTGTAAATCGTGAGATCTCGCTAGGTCTGCAGTATTTTGGTCAGTTAGCAATGGCGTAGTAGTGAGCTTGCACACCAAGGCTGGCTTTTTTTCGTGGGTACCATGATCAGGACCAGGACCTAGCTCTACGGTCCGCCGTAGGCCTTGGCATTGCTAGTGCCCTAACTAGTGGTCTCCATGAACCGCGGTATTTCTGAACTGAACTTAGCTGGAACTCTAGTTCAGTTAAGCTCAGTAATGTTCAGCGAAACTGGCAGTTTATCGCAAAATTAGAAAATTACCGATAGGGTAGAGCGGAGAGGGGGTTTAGGTGAAGAAAAAATTTTAGGAAGTAGTTACAAGGTGTTTGCTGAGGTCTCCCCGGAGTAAAAAAATCTGGCAATGTGTCGAGTGACGTGAGGTCCTTCGGAATCAAGGGCGTACCTAGGGGGCCGAGGGGCAAGGGTAAGGGGGGACCAAGGCATATTTTGGTATTTAATAAAATTAAGTTATTTAAACACATTTTGAACTGATTTCCTGTTAATTTTTCGCAAAAAGAGCAAAAATCGCTCTGGCGGCGCCTGCGGCGGGCTATTTTGGTTTAAAAAATCTCTCAACTCCATCAGCGAGTCAATTTTTCGACGAAATTTTGCCAAAGGAGCCCTAAATTGTCTTTGGCGGCACCTGCGGCGGGGCGTTTTAGATTTAAACACACTAAAAACACTATTTAAAACATCTAGTAGGACAAAATCGGGACTCTTCAGCAAAGTACCAAAAGGGGGACCAAGGCAATTTTTTCGGCGCCGGCCTTCGGCCGGCGCCGAAAAAATAGGTAAGGGTCCCCCCTTTGACCCCCCCCCCTCCCGAGGGGTTCTAGGTACGCCCTTGTTGAGAATGACGGACTGCGCTGAGCATTTCGTCAGTTAAGAGTCCTCTCTTGTCATCAGGGTGATCCTCGTGGGCCGGACGTCTAGAACAGTGAAATTAAAAGTTCGATAAACCAGACTTTTTCTCGCTGAAATAAATTAAACCGCGGGTCAAGTTCACTTCATTTCAGTTCACTAAAGTTCAGAGAACTTGGCAGCTCAGCAGAAACTGGCCTTAACGGTGACGAGTAATGTTGAAGCCCTATCATTGCATCTACGTTATGCGGCAGACGTGTTAAAACGACCGCAGTATCCAGGAGGGCATCACATCACTGGGTTTTTTAAACTTTTTATTTGACTGCTCAGCAACACGTTTACTAAAGCGCGAAGAGTTAGTACGTATCTAGTCAACCGACTGTGTGTAGAGAATCCACAAAAGAAAGTTGCTAATATACTTGGAGTCCGACGCCACTTCCACTGTAGACGTTTGCGACTTTATCGACTTCGTCGTCGCACACGATTCTCATTAGTCTGAGCGCCTAAATGTGACAAATCTCGCCCGATTTGCACTATAAATTAGGACCTAAGTGAGAGCTCAGCTAAGCCCATTCGTCAGTTTAGACTTAGCAGAAGCTTAAGCAACTTGGTGGAGCACTAGGTAAGCCGGGGCTATTTATCATGCAGGTGTCAAGCACCGAAAATGCGCTAACGGCGGCTTAAGAGCCGCCAAGCCCAAGCCGTACTCATCCAATACCGCCGGGAGTAATTTTCCCAGGTAGGGCTAATTAAATAGGTCCTACAGGTAAGTTTGCAGGCCATTCTGTAAAGCCTAAGATTCACTATAAATCTTAGAAACAAGTACGGCAGCTCTCCCCGATGCGCGCACTCTCTCGCCGGTCAGCGCAAGCGAAGGAACGGGACCGCAGACACACGGACGCACGCCGAGAGTGCACGGACTTCTCCCGCCGTCTCGCCGCCGCCGAACCCCGCGCCGCACGCCAAATCAAAAGAATGACACCCCCGATTTTGGACCTCGAAAACAGAAGTTACCGGGCCGGAATCTCGCTGTTGTTGCGTAGAGTCCGTGCAATAAACTCTCACTCTCTCTCTTGCGTCTTGTCTGGCTCTGGGAGCGTAGCTGTCCCACAGGCTTAGCCAACCTGCTTACTGCAAACTCAGATCACTCTCTTGGTTACAACGGTGCCTGTGTGGCGGAATCAACGGTTGCAAGCGTCGAGAAGCCAAAGGGCTGGAATTTCACGGAGGCATCAGAATTGCCAAGGAGAGCAATTGCTGAGCCAGAAGTCGCCAGTGGAGTACCTAGGGGCTTCAGAAGGCAGCCAAACGTTCCGTATCAGCACGGAGAGTAGGGAGTAGCGAAGGTTGGTGGCTAGGCAAGCAGAGAGGAGATCGTGAAGAG
>JNEY01000638.1:85891-100494 GCA_020875895.1 Aphelenchus avenae | reverse complement strand
TATCCGAACCGGCACGATTATCCACTGTTATTATCCACTGTCTCGCCTAATTGTTCTGTATTTTACGTGGTTACGTGGTCGCCTCGTCTGGAGCAGGTATATGTGCGCCAGAGATATGGGACAAACCCCCTGAAAATTATGGAAATTTCGTGTTTATGGGTCATTTCACATAAAATTTGTGGGTCATTAAAATTTGTGGGACATATCGCGTGAAATTTGTGGGACATTTCGCATAAAATTTGTGGGACATATTTGGGTTATGGGACATTTCGCATGAAATTTGTGGGACATAAAAATTTGTGGGACATTTCGCATGAAATTTGTGGGACATAAAAATTTGTGGGACATTTCGCGTGAAATTTGTGGGACACTTCGCTGGAGACGCCAATTTAGCATAGGAGGTGCATGAATTGTGGAAGGGCAGTGAAGGCTTTAGTACGAATAACTTTGGGGGGGGGGGTTCGCATAATTATAGGGATGTCTAGCTCGGTAAGGAAATGCGTCCTACATGGAACATGGTGTCCAAAAAACTTGGTACTGGCACCCGTGCCGTACCTCGTACCCGTGGTGGACAACGAATTGAAGATAGCGACCGTAGGTACCGAATACCTAAGCGAGCTTAGCCACTCGATGCGTCCGTTCGCATTTTCAGATTTCAGCTTTCCGGAGGACTGCCAAACAATTATTGGGCTGGCAAATTACGCAGTCCCATGATGAGAGGGGGACGAAACATTTTCGGCGAGCGCGACGTGCCTGGCGGTACTCTGATAAGTCCCCCTTTTTGGGGCTTTGCGGACAACCCATCAAGCTCATGCTTATCGTTTTCTTCTTGCAATTTATAACGCAAAAGCTTACGATTAGTACCATCAGGTGACTTCGCGGTCTTACCTTGGTACGTGTCCTCAGTGAAAGTATGCGTCGAGTTGAAGATCATCTTCGTGATGACGGACCGCGGAAGGTACTGCGGCAGATCAGTTATGGGCAAGCACCTCCGGACATTCGATTGGCCAGCCAGCATCACGTGCCCTTCTTCGTAGAATATCAGCGAGATCGCACGCTTTGGAGCATCATTTAACTTGGCTGTGATGAGCAGCCAAATGCCCGATTGACTAGCTGTAGGGCGTCAACGTCGCCTCGACTCAAGCAGGCGAGAATGTCGAAAAGTGTCTCGTTGGGGAGCATCTGAACGGGTGGGTTAACGCATTTCCTCTAATGATTCACCCCTCCGAATAGTTCCCCTCCCTCGAATAGTTCCCCCTTTACATATTTCTGTAGCTCTCCAGGGTAGGCGGTTGTCTATACAAAGGTCCATATTTGATAGATAACGGCGAAACAAGAATTCCCAGGGCCAGGAATAGTCCTATGAAGGAGAATGAACAAGACCAAAATTTTGTCATCAAGTTGGTAGCTAGCCTTTCTAGGCATCTGTCGAGTATGAAAACCAAATAGACACGATAGGGTCAAGATGGTACCAAGCTTAGAGCAGTCCTGTTGGTTAGCGGGCGCCGGATGCAAGCAGTACGCGCCAGACGGCCGTACTGCAGTTTCAAACTGTTACCAGTGTCCGGAAAATGTGAAAATAAAAGAAAAATTAGAATGTCCTTTCTGAGTAGTGCTTAGACGGGTTAAATCGAGTTGACTGCAGTCACGTATTTAGCGATTGTCGTGCGTGAAGAACTTCGTTATTGTATGGGAACCGCTCTCGGACCGGACCTCACCGCACCGCGTTTCCAGGGTTCACAAGGCAGCGCACACCGGATGGCCGCTATTGCTTTCCCCCGTTCACTCTTCTGCTCTCTCAAGGACTATGAAGGTCTCTAGGGCGGGTGTCCGTCGCTCCGACACCCTGTATTGTTCTGTTTGTCACCGATGACAAACAACCCTTATCAGCTGCGAACGCCCTAGCGTAAGCGCCTTAGCGCCCCATTTAGTGCCAGCGAACGTCCCGTTCCGAGCGTCTATTGCAACTTATGGGAGCGCGTCCTTCGAGTGAAATGTCTACTAGGCCCGCTGAGTTCCTCAAAACCGCCGATTGGACCAATGCGGTAAAAATTTGCTTTGTCGCCAATTGGCCGCTATCGACGTCTGTTTTTTGACGCGCTTTTCGGTTTAAGTTCTACGATGGAATAATCTGCTCGCACAAGAAGATCGACGAAATGGACAGTTGTCTCGAGGAAATTCGACAGCTTCATGCCGAAAGCCTAGCCGTTCCTGGCTTGCAGAGACCACGTTAGTTTATTCAAGGTGATATCTTAGTACAGGCATCATCACGTACGCCAGGAATTATTACATTTCATGGTTTTTGAGCCACTTTCTGTCAACGTTACCAGGCCTGGACCCTCTCCCCCCTTCTCACGAGGGTTAAAAAATTGCTGTACCCGGCCCTTGGACGGTCCTGGCCGACGCCAGCTTACCTAGTGGCCACTTTAGCAAGATGGCGGGAACTCGACGAGAACGTCCTCAAGTTCGACACGCTACATGACGCTGTAGTCGACTTGGTCAACGGTATGTTAGTTTAAAAAAATCCCTCAAAAGCAGTGTGTATTTAGCCGCATTCGATGCGTTGAGCACCTGCTGGGAGGACAATGATGAAGACTATGGAAACAAGTACGTGCAGGTTAGCCGCGCCCCTAGATACAGCATCCAAAACCAATGCTTCAGGCAAAATCCCTTCGCCAACGTTTTGAGAAGACGGCCGAAGCCTTCAATGTTGAGCGGGTGGACTTCCGCAAGAAAGCCTGGGCAAAAATCGCGAATCCTCTAGTCGGTTAGTCTCACTCCGGATGTTGGACTCCCCTCCCCCCTTTTAGCGTGGATAGTGCCATACCGCCTGCATTTTGCGAGACGTGGATGGCGAAGGTTCCCTTCTAGAAACAAGACACGGATGATACATCGTGGCTTTATTAGAGCGAAAACTACAAGCGCCCTTTTTTCCGGATTTTCCGCCCGCTACGCCGAGTTCCATCTGACAACGCGCGTACTTACGCCTCCTGAAGAGGGCCTTCATATGAACCATTTCAGGCTTTGTTTTCTTTTAGGCCTTCTTCCTCCAGGCGTTGCTCGACCCTCATCCGACAGAGACAATAGTGTCGAGCAGAAACAAGTTACCGGCGACCTTCCAACAACGAGCGCTGCCGTCAATGCAATTTCAAAACCGGAATGGTCAGTATCCAGGCATTTTACCAAATGGATGCAAATCCAGATTTAGTCTAATGTCGCTTTTAGGCGAGCATATTATAACTACGTAGCTCCCAATGCAAAGAGTGACAAGTGCGTAACCCCCAATGTCGTCGAAGACGGACAGAGCGTACCGAAAGAGAAGAAACAGTCGTCAAAAACAGTGAGATGCTAACACGATACAGAGTATTTCCCTCGTAGTGAGGCCGATCTCACTGTTTTGCAGAAGGTCCTAGATTTTCGGGCCAAGCAAAACGTGCCACAGCTGTCAAAGGTTGCGGAACAGTTTTTCCGTTTCGCTCTTTTCTCTACAGCGAATACTTTTTTAAGCAAGTGACACTTTTTTCAGCGACGCGTACTTTTTCAATTCAATTAAGGGGCCTCATTGGTAAGGTAGCTACGGTCGATGACCCTGTTAAGTTGCGTTCAGTTCGTCTGCGACCTTTGCACGAAAAGATTGGGCACTGAGCAGGGACTGAACGACCACAAGAAGGACGCACACGGCGTCCCAAGCAAACCGTCGCCATCCGCTTCCAAGAAAGTCATGGACGAGTACTACCGGCAGCTGGGCATCTATTGCCAGCAAGAAATGGACAAACTTCAGACAGAGTGAACGAACTTGTATGAACATGTCCCATGGTTTAAGGACCTTAAAATGTGTAGCCAGCGATTTGCGTTCACGACCCGATCTTAAACCTATTTTTTTCTTGAACCGAAATGAACAGCACGTGCAGGCAAAGACGAAACAGCCGCCGAAAAGGGTGTGCCGCTAAAACGACTATTTCCCCTGCTGACTGTTTCATTTGCTGGAAGTGGAAATTGGAACTGGAATTCAGAACTGCAGTTAAAGTCAAACTGGATTTCATTTCGTTGGCTGGAAGTTGGAATTCCTGACTGGAATTTGGCCAAGCAATTCCATTTTCAGTTCCAGTTGGCTTCACTTGCTGGAACTGGAATTCTGAGGTGGGCCACTTTGGCTGGGACCTGCCGCATGATACTGGATTTTAGCACAAGTTCGTTGCCCTCACACAAGGTCATGGGAACAATATTCATTTCAGAGCTTATACTCATATACTCAGAGAGCACACTTCATAGTTTGCATCGGCTACGGTCAAGTTGCCACAATCAGGACGCGATGTATTGGTCGCAAATCGTGTAATTTTGCACAGGGCACCGTCATCGGTCGATCATGAGAAGGCACTTAACGATCTCCGGTCGCCCAATAGGCATGGGTTGTTGCTCTTCCGTTTTCGTTTATGCGAGCTGGCCCACTCAACAGACTCTGGACGGTCACTTCTACGGTGAATTTCCTGTATATAACGTGCTTATGAGGACCCTGAAGCGTCAAGCTTGTTAGCAAACAACATTCCGTTATCACTTCTCCTGCGTCCATCTACGTTCCGCAAACCACCATGCTAAAGAACGCTCGGATCATCTTGGCTGTGCTTAGCTGCTGCTGTGCTTACGTCGCGTCGGGTAAGCTTTTAACTTGGGAAAGCCTCTTTGAATTTTACTGACGTTGCTAAGAAAACCACTGGGTTCCTGTTAGAATTAGGTAAGTTTTATCGGTTTTAGGAGGCAAATCACTTGAGAGATCAGCTTCGGGTTCAGAGCGTATGAAAGCCAATGCAAAAATGCAAAAATGGTCCAGCACATGCGACACCACTAAAACTAAGCAAAAATTACTAGCCCATACCAGGGCTGGGGACTCTCCGAAAAAAACCAAATCCAAATCCAAATACAAAGCAAAACGACCAAGTTTCCAAATCCAAATCCAAATCCGATTTTTCGAAGCTTGCGAAACTCAGTGGACTCATTACAAGGACATGCTCTTCCTCAAGAACGTCAACTAAATCGCTTAAATTTGCATTAACGACTTTCTTTTTGCGATCTTCCTTGGTCAATAAAAGGTTCAAGCTTCCAAACTAGTTGGTTAAAAGATTTGGTTTGGGCCTTGACAATATCCGTTTAGCCGAAACGTTCTTTGTCTCGCGTGAAAGCTGCGAAAAAGCCTGCTCTCAGCCATGCAGACCTGCCGGTGCGTATAACTACGGATGCGACAAAACCATTGGCCACTTCGACTGGGTGTGCCATCGGCGCTGTCGCTCGGAGTGCATCTACATGATTTTGGGCAGCTTTGGGTGGCGCCAAGATTCGTACTGGTGTCGCGAGCTGATGCCGAAGCAGGAGTATTGCCTCCGCTACGGAATTCCTCCGCTTGGCGTGTTTGGATACGCAGGCTGTTTGGCCGCCATCGACTAATGCACCTCATCACACTCCTTCGCGTCACCAGGAACAAACTCTTTTCGAAGTTTCATCCATCAGAACTCTTATGAAGAAACACCTTACTTTCTGCTTTACTTTATGAAATTGTTGCAATGTTGTCTACAAAAATGAAATACTCAAAGACGTTCCTAGTATGCATCGGTGGTTTTGTGTAATAGATAAGGCACCGATTTATGAGATTCTCCTCATTCACGTCGCAGACTTTTTTGACTGCAGCTAAACCTCGCAGCTGCCTTGCAAACGACCACAAGAAAGACGCGCATGGAGTCCCAATTAAACCGTCCTATATATACGATGGGACTTTCGAAGGAGAATCCAAGCCTGACGTTGAAATAAAACGAGGCATGCCCGAATTTCCGAAAAGACACTAAATTTCCGATGGATCGGAACAGCAAGAAGGTCGAGAGGACGGCGACTAGATGCGGTCCATCGATGTTCGGCAAGCCCCACTGACTCATTCTGCGTTTACGATGATTAGATGGTCTGCGCGTGAAAGGTGTTAGTGCCTAGGGCTGGGGGCGGGGGGTGCCGGAAACCGGGGTTAGGGTACCGGTACCGGTCTTCGCCCAGTACCGGCCCTATTTGCATTTTCCGGTGTAAGCTGGTCCACATGAAAGAGAACTATTTGCCACTTCATCCAATCAAAAACCGTAATACGTATGTTTTCAGTGCGGAAAAAAGATGCTTATGAAAGGTTTTCCCCCAACATTTCTTAGAATATGAGATACAACAACTCGTCTGTCTTCACGTTTACCTGTCACAAGACATCGATGCGTATATTTCTCTCTTGGCATCCACATGTTCGAGACCTGTACCCGTACGGGGCCCGGAGCTCAAAAAAGTTTTTCCTCAGTTCTGTTAGCGCTTTTCGTTGTTCAGCTTCCACATCGACTATTATGCAATTCCAATACGGTGAGCATGAGACCATGACCCTACCAAGGCAAACCGGTAAGCATTTCCAGCAGTTAAGGTTGGTCCTACTGTTGGGTGTTTTCGCAGCCGAGTTTCAAGTTCGTTCGTACAACTAAGTACAATAAAGTGCAGTCTTGAAAACACTTTGCATCGGAAAATATTCATCTAGCTAGTATGGTCATCGCAGCAACAACTGCACAAGTCGCACTGCTGCCATTTTTCAGATGTACGGTAAAGTCATTAAACTTAAAAAAAGCGTGCTAAAACGGCATTCTGGCACACGCCGAAAGTACAGCGTTGAAATTAGGGACAGTATTCAGGGGCTGACGCAAACTGTTTTACAATTTTGGCAGTTTTTGGCCTCGCGTACACCCGTGGCATTGTCCGGACGCCGAAATCTACCGCACTACCCAATTCAAAAACTACTGAGACGTCTCGACAACTGCAGTAAAAAATTCGTCGCGCGGCGCCTAGCGGTGGGCCATTTTATGTATATAGTGCTTAGCGTTACGTAGCCCACCGTAGCCTTACTGCTGGGCGCTCCATTAAGGTCGGATTTCCGGCAGGCCCGTTAGCCCACCATGGTGCACATTGTCAGGAGTGTGGCTTTAGGGCCCTACGTAATGTATACTCTGAGCTGAGCTTACAAAATACCTTCATAAAGCATAGACATTGCAAACGACCCCCCCCCCCTTCCGTACCGCATTCCTTACCATACTGACCCCCCCCCCTCCTCGGTACTGTGCCCAGTACGGCGCAGTACGGTACGGCGTCATATTACGGCAATAAAAAGTTTCATATTTTCTGCCTTTTTGCAAGTAAAACCGAGCTTTAGGGCAGCAAACAGTAACGCCATCAACATTAAGCATTAAAACGGTGTTAGATACGACTGCATACCCGCCATTCTTGACGAAATTTTTAGGCTTATTGCTGGGTAATACCGAGAATGCACCCTTTTGGATCTTGAGATACCAGCTAAATCAGGAAATAATCGTCCCACTTCAACATAGACGCTACCATCGCGAACGGATATAACCAGCCGCACAAGCTGTGGCGATCCTATTGTTTAGATTTGCAACAGCCGTGCTTCCGACTTTCCAGCCCATCGGGGGGTAACGGAGGCAATGGACAAGCCAGCCTGAATTCGCATGGAAACCAAGCGCGGTTTTTTTCTGAGATTTTTAGACAGAGATTCCGTCACTTCTAATGCAGCAGAAAGTTTTCAGGACCTGGCGTCAAAGGGAAACGCTGCATATAACCCGTTAACCGTGCAACATTTTGTGACGCGTTACGTAAGAAAGTTCAGCTTTGTTCTAAGTCGGGTGTTCTCCATACTGCACCGCTTTGAAGGCAGTGCGGTCCAAAATTCTGTTACCGCCACAGGCCGAAGCGCGAGCTGGAACTGTTACGTACCTCAAATTCGGGTATTTAAACCGAAAGAAGCAGGCCAACGACGGATTAATGAGTGCTCAAGTTGCATCTTACACGAAGGGTCAGGTTTTCCTCACACACATGAGAAAGCCCAGTGTTTTAAAGGCATGATCATATCTTCCGCTCAGCATGCAAGGC
Source organism: Aphelenchus avenae (assembly GCA_020875895.1). NCBI lineage: Eukaryota > Metazoa > Nematoda > Chromadorea > Rhabditida > Aphelenchidae > Aphelenchus > Aphelenchus avenae. The sequence continues at coordinate 92,550 of JNEY01000638.1, read as the reverse complement.
ATCTCTTCCACTGGGCAAGGCGTTCTCTCGCATCTCTTCTGCCGGACGAGTCCGTCGCCGCCGCCCGGTTTCGAGTCAACGCCGAGTGTACCCATCCTTTTGCTGTATTGCGGCTGCTCGCTACTAGACCGCGTTTACTCCAGCCCGCTGAGCGTATGCATCCCGTCCGATCTGGCAAGGTGGAAAGATCCATTAGTACTTGGATCGGGGACGTCCTCGGAATGGGGTGTCGTTGCACCAAGAAGGAGTTGTGCCACGAAGCGCATTCCTAGCGACGTACCGTCATTAGCGGTGGAAAAGCATAGGCAGCGTCTAAGGTCAATCACTTAGTCTTTGTGTCATAATGATAAAACTACAAAACTGGAAGTGGAGAAGACGCAAAGCATCGCTCTTCTCGACGATGATAGTGTGGACTCCGCCAGAAACCGTAAATAATGCCTTTTTTTGCCTGAGCTATAAATGAAATGATTAAAAAATTGAAGAATGCTCTGTTGGGTTCTACGAAAACTGGTTTGAGCCCCAACTCCCTGTGCAAATTATCTTCTTCAGCATATATTCTGCGGTCCACAATCGTCTTAGATCCACATCCGTACTGATGAACAAATCTACGAGCCGATTCTAAGTTATTTACAGAGTGATGCTAGAAGTTAGTAGGAGTTTCGTTTTGGGGACCGTTCTGACGTATGATGCTGCCTGCATTTTAGCATGATTGCAATGTGTATATTTAGCTTGTTCCGATCGTAATTAGTTGCCCTCACACAAGTTCATGGGAACATTATTCAGTTGGGAGCTTATATTCTCATACTCAGAGAGCACACCACATAGTTTGCCCCGGCTACGGTCAAGGTGCCACAATCAGAACGCGATATACTGGTCACGAATCGTGGAATTCGCACTAGGCACAGTCATCGCTCGGTCATGGGTAGGCACTTAACGATCTCATATCGCCCAATAGGCATGGGTTCTTGTTCTTCTCTTTTCGTTTGTGTGATCTGGACTGCTCAACAGACTCTGGACAGTCACTTCTACGGTGAACCCCTGCTTATAAGCGTGCTTTGAGGACCTCAAGAAGCGTCAAGGTTGTTAGCAAACAAACTTTCAGTATCACTTTCTCCTACGTTCTTCGTTCCGCAAACGGTCATGATGAAGAACAACACTCTGATGATCTTGGCTGTTCTTGGCTGCTGCACGTGCGTCGCCTTCGGTAAGCGTTTAAGAAACAGCCTTGTCGAGTTCTACACCTTCTGCACGTAAAACCATGATTCCATGCAAAAAGTTTTTTTTGGTGGAAGACCCTATCCCGCTGTGCTGATCGTGCATTTCTGGACGGCCCTTTAGGGCAAGTATAGGGAGAAATTTTTTTAAACGAACAACATAAAATTTCTTAATTAATATGCACGTACACGAAAGGCGTATAAACAGGCGTTGAATGGTCCATAATAAGGGGTCGTGGTGTTCACAATAGCGGGACCCATCCCTTATATATCTTGTCCGTCCCCTATAGATGTGCATCAGGGGTGTCTCGGAATGAAATTTTTCTATTCGGAATTCGGAATGACCACCCACACGACATCGAACCCCGACAAAGTCTGCTTGTCGAGTCGGGTCGGCCCTACCGGTCGGTCGGCTGCCGAACACTAATGGAGACACTTGACAAGGCCCACCGCAGGGCATTCGGAATATCGGAATTCGGGCGCTTATTCGGAATTCGGAATAGACGACCCCTCTATTGGGAATTCGGAGCTGACCCTCTCTATTCGGGACGCGAAAAGTGTCGCAATTCGGAAGATCGGAATCGGAATTCCGGGACACCCCTGCTGTGCATCGCCCTCTACATTTCTTGCGCTTGTGGAAGATTAATCCCGACGTGAAAACAGAGCTCATTCTTTACTGGTTCCGAAATCGTGCCTTGACAATATCCATTTAGCCGAAACGTTCTTCTCGTCGCGTGAAGACTGCGAAAAAGCCTGCTCCCAGACATGCCGAACTGCGGATTCGTATCGCTACGGATGCAGTGAAACCATCGGACACTTCTCTCTGTGGTGCCCTCAGCGCTGTCGCCCGGAGTGCGTCTACATGATTTTGTACCCTTTTGAAGGCTATTCGCTCGGCTGGAACTGGTGTCGCGAGATCATGCCGAAGCAGGAGTATTGCCTCCGCTATGGAATTCCTCCGCTTGGCGTGTTCGGATACGCAGGCTGTTTGTCCGTCATCGAGTGACCGAAGAAGTTGCGCTACATCTCACTCCTTCGCCTCACCAGGAACAAATTTGTTTTTTTTTCGTAGTTTCATCCAGCAGTACTCCAATAAAGAACGCCTTATTTTATTTCTCTTAAAATGTTGCATGTGTTATGTGGTGTGGTATGTGTTGCTTATGGTGTCATGCCGTCCTCAGCGAGCAAGGCATATTTTCCGTTACGCATGCGTTACCTTCTCTTGCGTCTCTTCTGTCGGCCGCGTCCGGCATCTAAAATCGGTTGTACAAAGTAACAATTAACACCACCGCCTTGGAGAAACCAATTTTTTGCTTCCACCATACAACTGATGTTAGTTTTCGCTGTTAACGAAGACACGGAGACGCACGAAGGCCTCCATTTTCTCGTGCTTCCTGTTATGCTCTCGTCGATGACGGTACCGACTTCTCCTCTAATGTCTGACCTCCGCTGCCGTGTAATCTACTAAGCGTATCCGTCGCTCTCAAACTCAACACTTGTTTGTCTGACACAGATTACAAAAATAGCCCGTATCAAACGACCTAGCATGAGCGCCTTTTGCGTTTCATGCATTCGCGGAAAACGTTCCTTTTTCCTGATGGTGTCGTACACAGTTTCCTACTGATTGTCCCGATTTTGGGAGCTAATGATGCGCTTCTCAGCTTCCACTTTCAGAAAACCGCAATTTCAATGTCCAAACAATCTCTAGTTTTTCCCGTCCTGCAGTGTCCGAGGATCTCATCGAGCGTTTGAGGTCAGCTGGCAACGACGTTCGCGTCGTTCACGATCTTGTCGAAGATCGACGTCAAGCCGCCTAAGTGGATTAGTAAAAAACGGCTAATATAGTAAACGGCCATGTTTCAGCCGTGCCGTTTTCAGTGCAGTGTTCACGGCACGGCAACGTTGCTATCGCTATTAGCGGCACGACCGGGTGAGTGCTGCAACTAGCAAAAGTTAAGTCACGCAGTCTCTTGGAGACGCCTGATCCCAAAGAGCTAGCGAGGCAGGTCGATCCGCAAGGCTCACTTGTCCGCAATCTGCTAAATTAAGATTTGCAACCGACCATGCCCGTCCATTCCCAACGAGATGCTCCTCGAAATATTGCTCTTCGCGGACCGTGATGCGCTCGACGCTATGCAACTCGCGTGCCACTTCCTGTTTGAATTCATATGGGATCGAGAAGCCACGGAATTGCCTCTGCGGCGTATTTTGCGAGTGAACATCGGCGAATGCTGCAAGTGTGTCTGGTTAGCGGGGACTCGACCGTTTCATAAGGCACTTAGGGTCAGCCATGCACCAGGGACGTGTTCCCGAGTACTAGGTAAAACGGCCCCAACACGGCCCTAGAACGCCTTAGAATTTCATGCATTTGCGGGAAACGTTCCTTCTTTTTTTTCTGGTGGAGTCGTACGCCATTTTTACAGTCATTGTCCCGTTTTTGGTAGTAAACTGGCGGGGCGCGCCAGAGCCAACTTTCTCTGCATATGCCAGGTGCTTGCCTCATAGCTTGTTGGCATCGTCCACGCACTTGCTTTCACAGTGCGGAAGGCGTTAGTCCTTGCAGTGGCTCTCGTTTTTTCGGGGTGCGGAATTTCCTCAAGTTTATGGGGCGAAGTTCGAATCTTCACGGGTGACGGGCCGTTTGAAACGGAACGGTAAAGAAAATTCAAGCCAGAAACAGAAATCAGCAGAGTAGTGGTGTTAACCCGCACGAAGTCGTTCGACTTTAGAACCAGTATGTTCTTGGGACCCAGTGCCTGCTAAAGATACTTTGATTGTTTGAGGGCACCGCTCAGATTTTGCCGAGACGAAGTTTGGCTACCGATCGTCAAAGTGGTTCGCGATTTTAACACCAGAATGAGGCTACGTCCGCACACCGTGACTCAGCGGGTTTTCTTTTTGCGTGTGTCGTACTGCGAGTCCATCCAGTTCGATTTCGGATGGATTCACTCGGTGGACCATGGACACTGCGAGGCAGCCTCCCGTACAGTTTTCGGCGATCTGATCGTGCCGAGCACGTTTGTCAACGTCCTGACTGTTTGTGTCAAAGAAGGCAAATGCCTTACTGCAGCGCTACGTGGGGGGGGGGTTTAACAATTTACTTAAGCTCGAGGCAGATGAGCTTTAGGCGCATTCGAAACATTCGAGCCGGTGAGCAAGGTGGTCATGAAAGTGGACGACTACGAAGGCGCGGCGAGATTCAACGAGGCGCCCTTTATCTCTGCGGCGCAGTGCGGGGTTCGGTCGTTCGAGTTTGAGTCGGAACCAAGGCGGAAAGTTGTTTTAATCTCTTGCCCGCACCTTCATTCGGATTCGCCGAACCAACATGTGGTGGTGATGTCGGATACAAACGTGCTTATTAGCCTTCTTATAAGTTCAAGGATGAACCTAAGCTATTGCACGGCCGCACCTTGGAACAATAAACCTGCGCAATTAACTTTTACTAACGAACTTCTATTAACGAAAGCAAGGAAAGTTAAAACGACAAGGGAAAAGTACAGCAATGAATAAGGGCCCAGTGACGAGCCTAGAATAACGACGAGTGGAAGCAAAGTTAAAAACGACGAGAAACAGGGCAGATCCGCAGCACAGACTTCGGACTCTCAACAACTGAAATTCGAGGCCTTCGGCCTAAAAAGGACCGTAGTCCAGACTGAAATCGTGGCTTGATCCCAGTGACTTCGAAAGTGTTAACGCCCTTGGCGCAACGATGAGCCGCGTGCGTGTGTTTACGGGAAGAAAACACGCGTTGGTCGCAGCGACGCGTCAGCCGGATCGATTTCCGACGGCGCGCTGCGAGAGAAAGCAGCGAAAACAGAAGTAAACAGCGGCAGACTTGATCTGTCGCCAACAGTGATCCCAGCATACGCAACGTGGTCGTGAGGGTATACAACGACGACTATTGGTTGGGCTCCTACGGCGAGGACTACGACGCTGGCGGCAAAAATTTCCTCGCGGAATTGGCCAAGGTAATAACGGGTCGTCGCGTTAGATGATAAAAGTTGTGACTGTCCGCTGTAAGTAAGATCCTCAGTTTCGTGGCCACCGGATAATCATTGGTCCTCGAAATTTGTTCCGAATTTCATCTCGTCTATTGTAATATGTTTTTTTAAATATTTTAGAGTGCGAGTGCGATTGATGAACGCCAGCTTATCGATTTCAAGTTCACCATCGACGCCCTCGCCAAGCCTATCGACCCCGTCGGCTTTGAGAAGTACCAGAAGGACGCGTGCAGCTGGCTCATTAACGACCTCGAGAACGGCATCTCGCTGGAGGTCGTCGAGGCGAAACGGACCGTTGAAATCCATGTGTTTTTTTCAGCCCAGAATAACAATAACTCTTAGGACGTATCTGTTAGCCACGTCCAAATCCTACCAATCACAGTACAATAAATATTTTGGAAAAAAGTGGCGGACAACGAGCTTGCGTTGTATTTTTTGCCGGCTCATATGATGTGCTAGATGGCGCTGACAGCGGCTCCATATAGTGGCCAGTAAGACGCGAACGCGCGCTTACAACTAAATCCATGGAGTCAATGAAGCGGCCGCAACCTGAAGCTGTTAAGAGATATGTGAAGTGACGTTAAGCGACGGCTGCTAAGCGGTAAACAAAAGTCGGGTTTTACATGTATTGTTGAGCGCATTCACCCGTCATGGGAGCAGGTCCAGGCATCGTGCCATCATGGCAGAGTAGTGTTCGTCACGACCATGTACCCATTTTCAATGGCCGATATTTTAGGGGTATGATGCCTCCTTCCCCGCCACGACGGCCGAGTTTCTCGCGAGCCCTTACTGCGCCGCCACTGCGCACCAAGCCGAGTCATGCCGAACACTACCACCATCTAATACCCTCTCGCCTTTTTCTACTAAGCGCGTCCGTCTTTTTCGGGACCAGCACCGGTTTATTTGTCGTCGATGACAAACAACTCTTATCAGCTGCGAACGCCTTAGCAGAAGCGCTTTAGCGTCCCATTCCATGGCAGCGAACGTCCCGTTACTAGCTTTTGTTGCACCTTATGGGAGCGCGTTCTTCGAGCGGAATGCCGTCCAGTCCTGTGGAGTTTCTCAAAACTGACGACTGGACGAACGCGGTACAAGCTTTGAGCATTACTTACGTGCGGTGCATTGCTCGGATTTAGTTCTACGATGGAATCAGATGGACGCACCAGAAAATCGACGAAATGGACATGTGGCTTGCGGAAATTCGTCTGCTTCATGCTGAAAGCTTAGAGACACCTGGCCTGCAGAGACCACGTTAGTTTAGCCAAAAGCGAATCGTTTATTCCAGGCGTCAGCATCTGCACCGAATATTCGTAGTAGTGTTCGGCACCCGACCCTACTTGTCGGGCCGGCTCCACAGCCCACTTTGTCGGGTCGGGTGGGTCCTGTCGGTTTGGGGTGTCGGGTTTCGGGGGGGGGAGGGGGGGTGGGGTCTCGCGTACCGAAC
>JNEY01000638.1:23057-49118 GCA_020875895.1 Aphelenchus avenae | reverse complement strand
CATGTGGCAAGTCAAAGCACGTACTCGTGACGAAGTCTTGCGACGACCAAGGATTATTCGGACGGACAGAAGCACGCTGAAGCTTGTGCATGTAGAGGTGCGCTTCCCATTCTTTCAACGTCTGCTTCCGATTCCGCTGCGGACGAGGCTGCGGTTTCGTCTTGTTACGCTCCTGCGCGGCCTTCAGGGCTTCCACCTGATTGCGTGTTTCGGACATTCTGCAAATATGAGCGAAACTATCAAAAAAACAAAAAGAGGAACAACCCGATAAAGTCGCAAAAATGCATCACTGGTGGTAGCGTCGCAGTCGGTGAAAGAGGTAGGCTAGGCTATTAACATAGTTGCGCACAAGAGTCCGAAAGTTCTGCAAAATTTTGGAGCAAACGAAGCAACAATAAACGACCAAAATTATTTGGAGGCTAAGAATCCGCTCGACTGAATCGATCCTGCGACGTCGAAGAACGAGTGTGAACGGACGTTGGCGAGGAACGAGTGATGACGCACCGCCGCTGCTAAGCAGCCCATTTTGTGCTGTGATCGATGACCTTGCATCGAGTACGCTCCCAGCCATTTGCACAACCCTGTCATAGACAAGCGCTAAGGAGAAGATGGTTTGGGTCAAGGGGCGCTTATGTCGGCTACTAGTCGTTTGGGTCACACCGTTTGGGTCACGGTCGTTTGGGTCACGCCGTTTGGGTCACGGAAGTTTGGATCACGGCTAAAAATTTCGAAGAGACGTTTAGGTCACGGGCGATTGGGTTTGGATGTGTGCTTCATTCTAGCATGCGATAGCAAGCGCTATGCATGCGTGCGTTTAGCGCGTAGGAAGGAGACCTTCTCCTAAATCAAGCACATCAGGGGTTTCCAAGCATGGAGAATCCGAAAATAGCATCCGCTTTTGCACGTGGGTGACTTAGGAGGGCGCTTTTAGTGGGGGGGGGGGGGGGGGGGTGGCTCCTGCTTGCATAATATAGCGAACCCGCTTTTGCATGCTTCCTCTAGCGGGCAAGAAAGAACATTTCTGTCAAGGTGGTCCTAGGGCGTCTTTCGTATATGAATCTGAAATCTACGTCGGTTTCTGCATTGGGTGTCATTTAGGTGTTAGCGGTTCTTCTGCTTGCATGATCCCAAGGAGCTTTGACATGCGGAGAATCCAAAAAGAACGCCTGTTTCGCACAGAGGGAGAGACAATGCGTTTTCTGTTTATATGCTACTGCAAGACCGCTATTCCACGTGTCTCACGCGGATAAAAAGCAGAAGATTGGGGATTCGTCAAGCTAAGCTTAGTGTTAAAATCCATGTTACCTACCTATCTGCTTGGTAGAAGGGATCCTCGATAGCGGCGCCGCCTGCGCGAAGCGCAGCCCAGCCGCTAGTTCAAGTGTATTTTGGCTGTCCCATGTACGAAGAGTACGATTCCGATTTTAAAAATTTCCGTTCCGAACTACTTTTGCTTACAGGAAGCTTTCTCGGACTGTTACGTTACAGAGACGAATGTAACACAGCTACCAGGAAACTCCAGTGTGCTACGCGTATGCGCGTATCGTTCCTCCTGCTCAGTCACCAAACATCGCTGCATACCGCCTTATCTCATCAATACCAACTAGCACGAACAAAGGTTTTTTTTTTGGGAAAGTGTGTCTAAAGTAGTGGTGACGTCAACAATGAACACGAAAAGGTCTCGTAGAATTGCACTTATTGCAACCGAGACATTTGCATCTCCTTCACCACTCCGGACCGAAGCGCACGACGAAAGGGTTCGGCGGTGGCGGCGGCGGGCGTCCGCCGGTCATCTCGAGCGCCTGCTGACTGGTGGCAACGAGACGATGGTCCTCGCCGCCGATCTCCTCTTGGCACTCCGGGCATCGAGAGCGAACCATGGCCATTCCGCACTCGCCGATGCCGTAGACGTGGCCTGAAACATGGTCGTAAACACTATCTCATGAAGCATACACAGGACACAATAAATAAGAAGGCAAACGAGACGCGGCAAAAATGACTATAAGCCTGAACGAGAAAAAATTAGACGCCGGGATTATTTAAGAGTTCTACCAAAAAAACTATTTTTTAGGCCTAGCTGCACTCAACACACCATAGCCGGGTTTTCAAAATGCAAAAGGATTAAGTACAATGATCTCCAGAGACGTACCTTTACTGCATCTGTACCACTGAGTGACATGACTGCCGAGCGCCTTCGTGATTTCGACGATCTCTTGCTGGCTGAGGGCGAACCCAGAGAGTTTGTGCTGGTTCATCAGCATCTCCATGTAGTGCTTCATGATGCCTAAAGTCCTCAGTTCACATGGGCGCTCGCTTGCCAGGCTTACGCTCATGCTCGTCGATGAACTCCTTGCCGCAGTCCAGGGTCCCAAGAATGGCCTTGAGCGTCGTCGCAGCCGTCAGGTCCAGGTCTCGTCCGTAGTCAGTCGCCTTGACGATCCATTTCGCGAGCTGAAAATGCAACGTTTCCAGCTCCAATTTTTTGAAATTTTAATGTAATTTTTCGGTAGGTAACGGTGAAAAGAAGTTCTATAAAGCACATGCCTACGAGAATCCGCATATATGCCTATCGTCTAAACTCACATCGATGATGAAGTTCAGACGCTGGCATTCGTAGGAGAGCTGCTGCAGTAGCGTGTCCGACATGGCTTGCGACGGCTTCAGATGCTCCTTGTTGCGGATGACGTTTAGGAGAAAGAAAAATTCGTCCGCAAGGTACTTCCAGAGATCCACGCCGATCGGCAGCTGAGTTTGAAGAACGGTTCGAAGCCGTGGCATGCTCGCAGGGACGCCACCGCGACTTCGCAGTCTCGCCGCTCCCGAGTCGCAGATCGCCTTGATCAGCTTGCTCATGCGCTCGAGCACACTAAACGCACCCATTTTTCGTGTTGTTGCCAAAAGGTGGTGTCTCTGTCACTGCTTATTAGCGTAAGATAACTAAGTTCTCAAATGCGTCCTTGCTAAAATGCTTATAGCTAGGCTTACCGCAATGCATTTCGAGCGGTGTTCAGCCAGGCCGAAGTGATGCTCGCAGCCGAAAGCTCTTCGAGCTGCTTAAGGATGGACGCGAGATCGCGACCGAAAACAGCAAGCGCTGCATCCCTCGTGTAGTCGTACCTGAACCGGTGTCCTTACGCCTTCTGATTGATCCCCATTGTTCTACATGAAATCGAGAATCATGCAACTTACTCGGCTTTCACCGCAGGCTCGATCACGTCCTGGTAGGACTTGAAGAAGCGTCGGAATTCGTCGAGATACTCGCGCCATTCCACTGCGAGCGCGTCTTTGTCTCTTCCTCGGACTACGCGCTTGCCCTACAAGGACTTCTGTAAGTCGCATAGCGCTAGCGCAAGCGTACCTGTTCGATGTCCGCGGCACGCTGGCTGAGAATGTGCACATAGCGCTTCGAGCGTCGAATCGGGGTCTTGCACTTCGGACACATGACGGTGATGATCTGCTGTTCCGCGGCGGCGTTCGCAGCGTCCAATGCGCCCTGGATCCAGGTGTCAAGGCCCTGAACGACGGTTAATCACAATCACATTGGGAAGTCACTCGAAGCTTTAGCTTCAAATGTTATAGTTTCAAAGGTAGAGTTCCCCGACTTCGATTAGGTAAGTTTAATGATGATGCGGCCTCCTACCGCACTCCGTGCCGTACTGACCCTTCTCGTACCGTACTCCGTGCCGCACTGACACCACTCGTGCCGTTCTCGGTGGCGCACTGAGACCTGCCGAACCGTAGCGAGCCCACACTAATGTAAATTTACACCAAAATACGTAATAAACGATCGATAACGATAAAGGAAATTACCGAAACTTCGAAGATGTGTGAGCAGTCCTTGAGCCGCACGAAGCGAGCGTCGTCCTCCTCCTCGGTGCCAAAGAAGATCTCCTGGATCTCGGTGAACTTCTCGGGGTCGCATATGCGGCAGATGTCGATGCAGTCCTCGCCGCATACGCCGATGCACAGATGAGGCTCCGCACCTTCCTCCTTCGGAGAGCACTTCAGTGGCTTCTTGCATGGCTCTGAGCACGGATGCACGTCGCACGGCTCCGAACACTTGCGCGAGCACTCCCGATGCTCGCAGCGGTTCAGGCACGGCTCGAGGCAGGGAGGACAGGCGTCTCCGCATAGACGGCCGACCTGAAAAACATTTTTGACAGCATCATGGAACTTATACCACGAATTTTACGATAGTTTTACACAACTTGTAAGCCTAATGTTATTCTATAAAAAACATTTTAAATTTTAAACATCTCTTTTTGCCGTATTTTCACAACGTTAAAAGCTCCATTGCTGTGCACATTCTAAAATTTAATGAATATTTCAACATGGCCAGAAAAAATTAATTGCTTAGAGCTAAAAGTGCTACAATGAACATTTGAGTCGTTTCGCCTACCTTCTTGCGGTGGTCTTTGTGGTCCGGGTTCTTCCGCAGCTTCACCTGCTGTCCGTCGAATGAACCCGCCTTGCTGCACTGGCTGTGCGCGCACGCGGTCTCACAAGGACGCGAGCAGGGCGGGCACGTCTTGCTACACTTCGAGTCGCACGGGTGACCGCAGATCAGCGTGCGGCCGCACTCCTTCCGGCACTGGATGTGAAGACGTCCTAAATGCTCCTGTCTGTCTCAGTTACTAGGAAAAAACAGTGTGTTTTGAACGTTGTTCAAAACACACTACGGAACCAAAGTTTAGCAATGGACATTTAGCTTTAAGCGTACTCATCATGCTAACGCAAGATTGAGAAAGACGCCCTAGGGGAAGGGGAACACGGTTGAGCAAGAGGGTCCCTTGCTACGTCTGGCGCCAGGGCAGAGACCCGTCGCGCTAGGTGACCAAAAATCAGGCTGAAAACTCATGATAAAGCTGCGGAACGGCGGGCCATCCAAGGGTTTCGACTACGTCACTAAGGCACTTTTGAGCTGTGTTTAATCTAGATTTTCGAATTTCGATGGTCCTTGGTATCGACTCCCGCTTCGAAACTTTTAAAGATGATTTCTATACAACCCCCGACACGAGTGGGTCTGCACGTTTCGCTGCGGCGTCGCTTACCGTTCCTGCACTGTCCGCAGGTGCCCTCGCACTTGTGCTCACATCCCGGAATGTTTGCGCCGCACGGCTTCGGGCACGGCATCGCGTCGACGTCCGCGGAGCACTCGGTCTCCGTTGTGTGATTACAGCGCGACCACGTCTTCATCACCTTGGCGGTGCACTTGACTTCCGACGTCTTCTCGAAGCACTTCATCGTCATGCGGTGGCCGCAGGGCATTGGACGATTCACAAGCTCGGTGCACTTCGCGGTGCACGGACTGCTGCATTTGTCCTTACAGCGATGACCGCAGACGAGGCTTCGCTGGCACGGCTCGGAGCACTTGACGGCTTCGATCTTCTGGCCGCAAGCGACGATCTTCTTGTGCCCGCATGGGAGAGTCTTCTCGACCTGATCTTTGCACGTGCCGCAGTCCTGAAATTGCACTCTAACGTACCAATACGGAACGGGGTACGAGCCCGTTTTGACCCCTGCCGTGCCGTATTCCGTACCGTGAAAAACCGTACGGAGACCGGAACGGAAAACGGTACGGTACGGATGCCGAAGTCGACTAGACTATACGCTTACTGACCTCAAAGCACTTCTTTTTGCATGGATGAAGCCGGGCCGCACAGCTTCGGCCGCACGGCTTCGTGCACTTGAGCTGCTTGTGCTCGGCGTCCAGCGGATGGCACGGCTTCTTGCAAGTATGCCCACAGTCAAGGCGAACGTTGCACGCCGTCCGGCAGCCGCCTTCCGGACATTTTGCGTCGAAGTCCTTCGGAACCAAGATTTCCTGAAGAAGATACTCTTGTCGGATAAGAAGTGCTTTGCTAGGGGATAAGTCGCAGAGCCACTGCAACTTAGTTATAGCTCAGCACTGCCTCCTCGGAACAATACTCATGCGCAATAAACTTTTACTTACAAACTTCTAACTATGCACGTGGAAAGTGGGAACGACAGGGGAAAGTAGAACAACGGAGAGAACGACGAGCGGATAACCGCAGCACACGAACCGGGCTCTGAAGAACTGAAATTCGAGGCCTTCGGCCTAAAACGGACCGTAGTCCAGACTGAAATCCTTTCATGATCCCAGTGACTTCGAAAGTGTTAAGCGCCCTTGGCGCAACGATGAGCCGCGTGCGTGCCCTTCGGGAGGAAAACACACGCTCGTCGCAGCGACGCGCCAGCCGGATCGATTTCCGACGGCGCGCTGCACCGAGAAACCCGTAAACAAGAGGAAAGCAGCGGCAGCTTATGCTGTCGCCAACATTCGGCCGGCCTCCTCAGAGATCAACCCGATCTCGAACCGTGTAGTTCACGCTCGGCTAGGTGCTCACAATCCCAAACCCCGCAACCAGACTAGCTGATATGCATAAGGTGCGGACTGGCAAGTTGGTTTCGATAACGACTGTCGTGCTCTCCGCAAGGGGAAGGACAAGACATTTAAAGAACAACGACAACGGATCACTGAGCGTCGACGACATGGCGAAGACTGTTTCCTAGTTGTTGAAGACGTAGTGGGGCGACGTCGACTGCCACCCCCGCCCGCATGAACGGCACGCCCCGAGCCGGTTGTGCTTCTAGGTAGCGGCTTCGGCGGTCTGGCGGGCGAACTTCTTGGAGAGCGCGAGTGACGACGAACTGCCTAAATCACTGCGGTTTAGGTCTTAAAACGACAAAATTTGACCAAAGTAACAATTGCTACTGCCTGCTAAGAACCCTCCTAGGTGGGGCAAGACACCACAGTAGATGGTGCAACCTTACCGCTAGTCAACAAGGATTAAGGGCTACTTAGGACCAAAAGCTACTAATGGTCATGCAAAAGACGTAACGATAGTGTAACGTAGTGGCACTACGTAACTCAGTGGCACTGCGTGACTTAGTGGCACTACGTAATAGAGTGGCACTGTGTTGTGGCACAGTGTGGGTGGCACTGCGTAGTGGCACAGCGTGTGGCGCAACGTGTGGCGCAACGTGTGGCGCAACGTGGCCTAATGAAAACAGTACGACACCGATGGGTAAATTGAGCTAGCTAGTGACATTGGGGTCGTGTAGTGAGCGTGGCGGCTTACTTTGCTGTGCCGGAGGAGGATCCGAAAGATCCACACGCTCAGGGAGAGTTCTATCTGCTGCCGAACGATGCGCATTGTTGAGCAAACGACGAATGGATGGAGTGAGTTACACGGACGCTATGTGCATCGTAGAGCCAGAGCTGAAAGCAGCAGGTGAGTTACTCATATTTGCCTTGCCTTTTTGGTTCAAAGTGGCATGTATCTTTGGCTTTGGTATGCTAGCAAGGCATTGGCTTACCGTGTCGAGGCAGATAAAGGAGCGCTTTACGACGGCTTGGAAGTGCACACTTCGAAGAATGCGCGCTGCTAGGCACGTTAGGGTTAGCCAAGTAATGTTGGTAGCATGACACTGAGGTACAAAGTGGCTACATGACCGAACGGAACGGCACGAGAAGCGGTACGGTGCGTACAGAACGACAAGTAAAGCGCTATGCCAAACGGTTCCAACCCCACTTGCTCCTCCGGGAGACCAACTGGCGCGCCTAGAAGGCAGCTAATACCAGTCGGCACGAGACCCCCAAAGGTTCCTGGCCCTCCAATAAAGGTAAACCGGCGTGACCAGAAGTCAACTGTACCGGCGGGCGGGCGAGGGAACTGACAGGACGGACAGTATGCGACCGAATGTAAATGACATGGTAACATTCCAATCTCCTTTCCTCGGAGGGCTCTCGTCTTCCGCAGGTTCCTGACCGTAAAACTGGTGCGGCACGCAGGGCCTAACACACAGGCCGGCGGAGAAGGGAACGGACAGGACGACACGGTACGTCACGTACACATACAGATCGAAGCTTAGTCCTAGTGGTCCAAAAACGACATTCGCCTTTGACTTTTGTACAGAAAGTGCTACTTACGTCTAGTGTGAAAAGTCCGTGGACGGGACAAGGCGAATGCGACGAGTCGATTCGCAGAGACGAAGAGCTAAACAGCACAATAAAGTGACTGTTAACGACAAGGTTGAAGTTGCTATTGTACCATGATGAGAAAGCACTGAGCGGTACTTACCGCTTCAGACGAGTCCTTGTTGGACGACGAAGGTCATTGGACCGAAGAATAAAGGGGCTACCCGCAGACTTTGCGAAGGTATGCCGAAAGTCGCACATGGCGAACGAAGACGCTGACGAGAGAAGACGCTTCGACGGTCATGGTGCCCTATCGACCGAAGGCACTTCTCGATCGCAGAACTAAAAGGTGCTATCCTAGCACAATGGGTAAACACTGAGCGGAACATACCGCATCAGAAGAGTCCTTGATGGACGACGATGGTCACTGACCGGAGAATGAAGGGCTACCCGCAGAGTTTGCGATGGTGCCGAAAGTCGCACGTGGCGAATGAAGACGAAGGCGAGAAAAGACGCTTCGACGGTCTTGGTGACCGGAGTCGGAGGCGCTTCTCGATCGCGGCTAAAGCAAACACAATAAATAATTGTGAACAAAGTGAAAAAGCCAACTAACTAAGTTGGGGCTAACTATTAGAAAAGTAACGAAACAGTTAACTAAGCACTTTATGAGTGCAACTAATTAACAGAACCACAACGCGCTACGTTTGAGCGACTTAAGGTTGACGTTGCACTGTGCGGCTACGCTTTTTGCGATGGCCGGACGGCAAAGTTTTGGCTTTCTGGCCTGCTGAATGTGAGCCGTGCTTAAAGGGACCACTGGGTTTCGCTTGAGAAGGGTCTACCGAGGGCTCAGAAACTATTGCGGTACCTACAAAGGCAACTGCCGACTTACGAAGGGCAGAAAAAGAAGCTCTTGCGCTTACTAGAACGACATGGGCAGGTTTTTGGGTGGGAAATTTGTCCCAGCATTTCGGAGCTATGTGTCCCCTCCTGCTACAGAATGAACAAATGGCGCTTTTGGCCGGACGTGTCTGGGCCGTAACCGTTAACGACGTACAAACGACAGTGCAGCTAGACGGCTTGCCCTGCGCACTAGGGGCACTGGGTACTGGTTCTGGTGGGGAACTTTTGTCCCAACATCTACCTACTGTGTGGCCGGTACGATTGCAAAATGTGCAGCTACGAAGCGCACGGGTGCCAAAGATTTTCTGCGTTGGGTCCTTACCTGCAGCTGCTGCTGCTGGTGGTGATCCTAGAATCGGCGGGCTTGTGCCCATGGTCGCAGAGCCCGAGGATGGCTTGGTGCCGATGGTGCCTTCTGGCGGCGCGGACGGTGCCTTAACGATGGCTGTTACATGGACAGAGGCGGCACTGGGCGTACCTTTTAGTGGCTTAATAGGCGAACGAGAAGACGGACTTGCTTGTGGAGACGGTGCCTGAAAACGAGGAGTGACTTTAGCATCGCTTAAGCTGGACTTACTTGGTCTGTTTAACGACGGAACTACCGACGTCTGAGTCGTTGCAACTTTAGTGCTGGCCGAAGCGGCTAGCAGTGTAGTCACCTGAAATGGTGTTTGTGTGTCAGCGTCTTTTGCGTGAGGCTTACTTTGAAGCCGGTCGCGCAGGCTGCTGATGATGCCGGACGATACTTGCAAGCGCTTGGCCTGCTCATCAAGAGCGGAATCCTTGCGTTGAACGTCTGCTTGGAGCTCCGCGAGCATCTGTTCGTACTGCGACGAGAACTGCAAAGCTTCTGAAGTACTCCAGTGCTCATCCATTGACACGATTGATAGGCAGTCAGTGAAAGTGGACTTTAGTGCAGCCTTTTTTGTTGCAAAGATCCGTTCAATTTTGGCTTTAATTTCAGTTTCAGGCACGAACGAAATCGCTTCATTTTTTAAGCCTTCGATCTCTGAGAAAAGCCAAAGCCATACCTGTTCGGTAGGTGTCGCAGTACCGCTGTGGCTAACGACCGCAGTTGGACTTGTCGGCCCAGAGTCGCTGCCAGTATCGATATCGGCTTCAGTGGGCATATTGCTCGAGCCTGAAAATTGCAAGTTAACGACCGAAAGAAAGTTTCCACGAAAGTGAAAATGCACTTGCACGCGACACAAAATTCCCGGGGAATTTTGCTCAACTTGGAGCCGGAAGGCGAATACTCCTCTCAGTAGAATTACCAGTGACTAGGCTTATTTGAGATTGGTGCCTCAAACGTAGACAGACACCGATTTCAGTTGAGAAAGCTTCCTCAGTCGGTTTTCCAAGGAGACAAAATTGCCTCAGAAACGGTGGGAACGAGTGCTTTAATAAGAAGAGTTTTCAAAGTTAACTGCGCTGGATATTGTTGGCTCAATTGTCTAGTGGTATTTCAGTCCCGGCGGCCAGAGGTACCCATGTCGGATAAGAAGTGCTTTGCTAGGGGATAAGTCGCAGAGCCACTGCAACTTAGTTATAGCTCAGCACTGCCTCCTCGGAACAATACTCATGCGCAATAAACTTTTACTTACAAACTTCTAACTATGCACGTGGAAAGTGGGAACGACAGGGGAAAGTAGAACAACGGAGAGAACGACGAGCGGATAACCGCAGCACACGAACCGGGCTCTGAAGAACTGAAATTCGAGGCCTTCGGCCTAAAACGGACCGTAGTCCAGACTGAAATCCTTTCATGATCCCAGTGACTTCGAAAGTGTTAAGCGCCCTTGGCGCAACGATGAGCCGCGTGCGTGCCCTTCGGGAGGAAAACACACGCTCGTCGCAGCGACGCGCCAGCCGGATCGATTTCCGACGGCGCGCTGCACCGAGAAACCCGTAAACAAGAGGAAAGCAGCGGCAGCTTATGCTGTCGCCAACACTCTGACAGATTTTCCTCGTCCAAAAGTTTAATTAAAATTTCAAAATTTGTTTCACTGAGCAAACGAAAGTGACTTTTTGTTATGTAGGCTTTATAAAACAAATTTTAATTGGACAAAAATTCATTTTTTGTCCTGAAAAGAATCCTAAATTTTTCAAATAATTATTTAGGAAATTCTTCAAAAAAGTTTAAGTACCTGCTCAAAGCCGTGGTTCTGACAGCGAACAGGCAAATAGTTGTAGAGCATGCCCTTCTCCTTGACCTTCTCGCGAATGTCCTTCCAGAGTTCGCACTTCGAGGCGAGAAAGTCGAAGTTTCCAAACACGAAGAAGCCATCCTTGGCTCGCGAAAGCGCAACGCATACGCGGTTCGGTACCTAAAGTCGTATTTAGTGTACTGGTAGGCCAGGCTCTACACTAACGCTAAGGAAGCCGATGTTTCCCCTCGGATTCGTGCTGCGAACCAGAGAGAGGATGATGATCTTCGACTCTTCGCCTTGGTAGTTGTCGACGTTGTCTAAACGATGAGTGACGCCTTAGCAAGCGGAAGCAGCCAATACGAACGTAGACGGTTCCACAGGGGTTCACACCGGTCTAGACCACTCTGAGCGCTTCGGCTCCAATGGCTAAAGATACAGGAAAACCACCACAAAAAAAACTGAAGCTCAGAAAATAGTCCAATGTTTTCAATTTTTGGTGCGATCAAGTCGCTTTTGTAAACATAGCGAGCTGTGCCATGCCGTGTTCCATTCCGCAGTTAATGATACGATTTAAGGTTGCAAAAGGCCTGATGTCTCGTTCGGGGTTCACGATCCGTGCGGTACGGGCATAGAGTACAAACCCCAAAATGGTGCATGATGTACAGAGCGCTGAGGGTCTCCCCTTAGGAATGAGGTTTCGACTGCAGCGGGCTATGCTTCTACTAGTGACTGTGGCTCGAAGCCGGCTCTCTTCCTTTTCCGATTAGCGGCCACTTACCGATGCGAATACCCTCGAGGATGGGATGATTCTTGGCCTGACGTCGCAGCGTCAGCAGTTGCTCCAAGTACGTGCAGAGGATTGTCACCTAAAGGTTGCGTAGAACACGATTTCGAGTCGGTCAGAACTCACGTCGACGACGTCGTATCCCTGCTGCATGACGTAGATGGCAAGGCGAATCGCAAACTCCGCCTCGAACGGATTCGAGTGCGACTTGACTTCGTTGTCCATGAGCTCCGGAGCGTTGTGATTGATGAAGACCATGTTCTTCTGCATGCCGAGGACGTTGTCGCGGCCATGCACTGAAGCGTCGTCCTGAATGCGGTCGTTTACAAAGTGTTGAATCACTGGCTGAGACTTTATCTTGTTGCACTTTTTCGAAATAAGCTTTTCGTCATGTGCCATCCGGAAACTGCCTCCTCCAAAACGTGCAAACGCGAAGCTCGATGTCTTGTACGAGCACGTTTTCATGTTCTTTTCCCCGACAATTCCTGGAATTACCTACCTCGAGCTCCGGGTAGAAAAAGGGCATGAGAGTGCGTGAGATCTCCGGTCGCATGCGGTGCTGGTTCTTCAGCATGCGGTACGGGAACTGGTTCTTGATGAGACGCTCGAAGAGGGACACATCGAAGTTGTACTTCTTCGCGAGCTCGTACACCGCCGGATTCGGACGGAGCTGCTTGTGGTCGCCGATGAGGATGGCATGCTCGCAGGCGACGGTCAGGCTCGTTAGGAGGTGCGCCTCGAGGACCTCAGCGGCTTCCTCGACGATGACGATGCGTGGCTTGAGCGCCCGAAGCGCAGCTTGGTGCATTGCCGCTCCGGTAGTAGTCATGCCGACGACCTAAAGCGTAACTGTAATAGGGATAAAGACGCTTCTTTTTTCGGAAGCTTTGATATTCATAAATGAAAGAAAGGATAATGCGTACCAACCCTGTACCGTACTCTGAACCGTAGTGGTTTGGTCCGTACCGTACTCCATGTCGTACTGACCCCACCCCCTCCGTACAGTACTGCCGTACCCCTTTAGTGCGCCAAAATGCCGTGCCGTCTACACTAAATATGGCACAGTACGCCCTCGAACACGACATTTCATGGCGCCGCACCGTACTCCGTGCCTTCTGATTCCCTCCGTACTGTACTCCGGGCTCTGATACGGCAGCCCGGAATACGGCAAGCCGGCACGGCACGGAGTACGTTATGGCATCAGCAGGTCAAATTTCCACGTATTTGGCACATAGTCTAGAGGTTTTGTAAAATCCTGATATCGCTCTTTTAGGTAATACGGGTAAATGGGCGGATAGGCCCGCACCTTAGCGTCTTTGAGAACCGCCAAGTCGCCGAGAGCTCGCAGCTCGCTGATGCGCTTCAATGCTGTGCCATACTCCTTCTGAAGCACGTCCATCTCGACTTCTAGCTGGAGCTTCGCTTCGTCCACCCAGGTCTGGTAGAGCCGCCAGCGGTCGACGAGCGACTGCGCCTGGTCTGCACGAGTAACGACTTGATAGTCCGCAGGGAACGGAAGCGTAGCGTTGATGTAGGGAAGGTACGTCTTCAGTTGAGCGTCGAGTTTCTTCGATCCCTGAAATTCTAAGTAAATGGTGGTAAACAAGGAGAAAAAACCTTCTGCTTCTTGGCCGGCTCCCAGTTGACGTCGTCGAGGAGGGCGTCCTGCTCGACGGCGTCTCGCTCGTTCTCCTCGCGCAGGAGTGCCAGTTCCTCCTGGTCGGGTTCTGCGTCTTCAGCCGCAGGCTCCGTTCCAACAAGACCTGAGTTTGTCGCTGGCGCCGGGACTGCGCCCTGTGCTCGCGATGCTCTGTAGTCGTCGATTAGCATCGCCGACGTCATGGTGCGCGCGGTGTAGAGCTGCTGCAGCGCGACGGCGGGCACGATACCCTCGCGGACGAGCGCCTCGACGGTGGCAATGGCGGGCCAACCACGAATGTCCCTGTCGAGCTCTTTCCACTGGGCGTTCTGCTCCAGCATTGCGCGTCTCTGTCGGTAGAGATCAGCGGCAACTTCGACGGAAGTGTTGTTGAAGGTCAGCGACGCCTTCCTAGCAGCCATTTCGGGTAGTCCTCGCTGCACGAACTCGCGGACCTTAAAGTAGGGTTTGTTTGGGGAGACAGCATTGATCATGGAGGACGACCCAGGTAAAGAGAGAAGAGCATAACAGTCACCCTACCTTAGCCAAGTTCATCGGGCAGGTCTTATCGCCTCCAATGAGCCACTTCACTAGGGCCTCTCGAGAGCGCGCCACTGTGTAGACGTCTGTATGGTAGCTGAAGTCAGAGTCTTCGCCATTAACGCCGGCGACCGCACGCTCAGCATTCAGTCCGGCGGCGATCGCATCCGGATCGACGATGTCCTCCTCGAACTGCTTCAGATAGGCCGAAGTCTTCGCGAGCTTCTCGGCGATCTTCTTCGCGTCGAGGCGCGTCGTGAAGAACTCGTCGCGAACGTGGCGGTTGTCCCACTTGTTTGGACGGTTCATGCGAGCCTTTTGCAGCGTGTACCTGCAAAAGCAAAGCTGTCAATATGCCAGTTTCAACAGAAACTCACTGCTGAAGGTTCTCGTTCTTGCACCGGCCACCGACGCGAATGATGCCAGTCGGACAGAACTGACTGATGCCCTCGAGGAACTGGTCGAGAGCGTGATTCGTGTAGCAGACGACGAGGATCGGTCGTTTGTCGTCGGCCGGATTCCATCGCGGCTCGTTGTCGAGGAGGAGGCGACTGAGCTGCAGACCCATCCACGTCTTGCCAGTGCCTGAAAAGAACAGTTCGAAAAACATCAAAATTTTTAACGAAAATTAACCATGAAGCTTCAAACTGAATAAATTTTGTAGAGTCACGAAAACAGAAAATGATGGCTGGAGGGCCAATACTCCTTCGAACTAACCTGGCGGGCCCTGAATGACCGTTAGCTCCGAAGTGAGCGCATAGCGCAATGCCGCGAACTGACTCTCGTCCATACCGAACCAAGAGGGCTTCAGATAATGATGCATCGCCAGCGGGTCGACCAAGCGAATCTGCTTTCGGGCGGACTCGACCTTCGCGAGGGTCTTGAAGTCAAGTTCTCTGACGCCTTCCTCCAGATAGTGTGGCACGTAGACGTCGGTTTGGAGTTCGACGAGATACTNTGTTAACAGCCGCTCGACCCCCCTCTCCCCTTGTTGGCTAACAAAAAATTTTTAGGCCATTTTACCTAGTGTGAATTCCGGAATTTCAGTGGATTGCATCTGCCAGCATGGCTGAACGAAAATTGAAAGCAGGGAAAGGTCATAAAAATGGCCCGCCGCAGGCGATACCAACGAAATTTTAGGGTTAAAATTGCTCATTGTCCTTAAAGGACACTGCTTCCAATAAGGACACTACTTCGTCACCCTGCAAGCCGCGCAGCGCATCCCCATGCCATGGGAAACGTCACGCACTCGGTCGCGGTGCTGTCCCGCGCCACGCGCCGCTATCCCGCCAGCTTGATCCGCGCCCGTTGCCCCGAGGCCGATGCCGCCATCGGACGAGGGATGCCATGGCCCGAGGAGGGATCAGGACCGCAAATGGACTAGCTAACCGATGATCACCCGGCGGACAAGCCGCGCATTCGGAGCGGTCGCCCTGGGGCCCAGGGAACAATATAGGCCTGGATTGCCTCCCAGGGACGATCAGTTCGGGGACGCCCGACTCCAGCTCCAACGCATCGCGATTCCAACAGCTAGCTCGCTACTGCATACCGTCAGATCCACATACCGACCTTCCTTCTTTACTAAACATTCATCGTCTTTCGCGGAGGCACGTTCAAGGTGCCCGGCTAGGAAGTACCTAGTATTCGAAGGTAGCCCACCAGAATCTCCTTAGTCTAGTGCGCCAGGCGTACACGCATACTTTTCCTTCCGCTAAGTCAACAAACAGCGCCCCATACGAACCTCGCCTCCTCAAAGCAACCCAATATAAAACAACGATTTATTTTTGGGAAAGTGGGTCTAAAGTACGATGATGTCAACAATGAACACGAAAAGGTCTGGTACAATTGCCTTATTGCAACCGAGAAATTCGCATCTCCTTCACCATTCGGGACCGAAGCGCACGACGAAAGGGTTCGGCGGTGGCGACGGCGGGCGTCCGCCGGTCATCTCGAGTGCCTGCTGACTGGTGGCCACGAGACGATGGTCCTCGCCGCCGATTTCCTCCTTGCATTCCGGGCATCGAGAGCGGACCATGGCCATTCCGCATTCGCCGATCCCGTAGACGTGGCCTGAAAAGCACTACGTTCGCGAAATACTCCATTCTGTTTTCCTTCCTTCCTAATACTTCGTAGGATGTAGTAGATAAAAATGCACAAAACGCCACAAAAAATAATTCGAAAAATAAGACATGCTAGAATTAAAAATTTAAAAATTTTTCATTTCGTAAAAAGATTAGACGCGTCCTTCCAAATTTACGCTATATTTTTCCAAGGCTTAGCTCCTCAAATGTGCAGCGGACGCTACGAACACTCACAAAAAAGCTGTCAAGGAGACAAAGGAGACGTACCTTTACTGCACCGGTACCACTGAGTGACATGACTGCCGAGCGCCTTGGGGATTTCAACGATCTCCTGCTGGCTGAGGGTGAACCCGGAGAGTTTGTGCTGGTTCATCAGCATCTCCATGTAGTGTTTCATGATGCCTAAAGCCCGTGAATTACACGGGCGCACGCTTGCTAATCTTACGCTCATGCTCGCCAACGAACTCCTTGCCGCAGTCCAAAGTCCCAAGAATGGCCTTGAGCGTTGCCGCAGCCGTCTGATCCAGGTCTCGTCCGTAATCGACCGCCTTCACGATCCATTTCGCGAGCTGAAAATGCAACGTTTCCAACTCCAACCTATAGGCATTTATTCGATAGGTTGCGGTGAAAATCAGTTCTTCTTTAAAGCACATGTCTAGGACAATCCGCATAGCTTAGTGTCGACTAAACTTACATCGATGATGAAGCTCAGACGCTGGCATTCGTAGGAGAACTGCTGCAGCAGAGTGTCCGACACGGCTTGCGACGGCTTCAGGTGCTCTTTGTTGCGGATGACGTCCAGCAGAAAGCAAAAGTCGTCCGCAACGTACTTCCAGAGATCGCCGTATTTCGGCACTTTCGTTTGGAGGAAGGTTAGGAGACATGGCATGTTAACGCTGATCGGCAGTTCAGTTTGGAGGACAGTTCGAAGCCGTGGCATGCTCGCGGGGACACCGCCTTGACCTCGCAGTCTCGACGCTCCCGAGTCGCAGATCGCCTTGATCAACTTGCACATGCGCTCGAGAACGCTAAAGGCACCGATTTAAATAAAAGAATGATAGAATTCTTCAGTGGCAGCGCCCGAAAAGAGATTGGGAATAAAGGACGATCTACGGCGTGGTATGCGGTAAGGACATGACACTCGAAGGAATGGCGTCAAAGGGAAAGGATCAAAAGGAAATTCGGTTCAGACCGAAATTGTGAATCCGCCCTAAAGGGCAGTACTGCTTACCGCAATGTATTTCGAGCTGTGTTCATCCAGGCCGACGTGATGCTTGCTGCCGAAAGCTCTTCGAACTGCTTCAGCATGAACTTCAGATCGTGACCGAAGGCAATAAGCGATCCGTCCTTCGTGTAGTTGTACCTAAACCGGTATCCTTAAGCCTTCTGGTTAAACGACGTTTAATTTGATTATAGAATCTTGGATGATGCAACTTACTCGGCCTTCACCGAAGGCTCGATCAGGTCCTGGTAGGACTTGAAGAAGCGTCGGAATTCCTCCAGATACTCGCGCCATTCCAGCGTGAGCGCGTCCTTGTCGCTTCCTCGCACTACGCGCTTGCCCTGCAAGGACTCGTCGGTAAATCGTACACAGCTCGGTAAATCGTCGGTAAATCGTACAAGCGTACCTGTTCAATATCCGTGGCACGCTGGCTGAGAATGTGCGCGTAGCGCTTCGACCGGCGAATCGGCGTACTGCACTTCGGGCACCTGATAGTGACGATTTGCTGTTCCTCGGCCTTTTTCGCGGCACCTAGTGCGCCTTGCACACACTTGTCCAAGCCCTGAATGACGGTTAATTGAAATCACATTGTACAGTCACATGGAGCGTGGACCGACACATATTAGTCTTCCCGGATTGGGTACACTATGCCACAACAAGGTGCTAACAAACGACGACGATAAAGGAAATTACCGAAACTTCGAAGACGTGCGAGCAGTCCTTAAGCCGCACGAAGCGAGCGTCCTCCTCCTCCTCGCTACCCAAGAAGATCTCCCGGAGCTCGGCAAACTTCTCAGGGTCGCACACGCGGCAGACGTCGATGCAGTCCTCGCCGCATACGCCAATGCACAGATGAGGCTCCGCACCTTCCTCCTTCGGAGAGCACTTCAGTGGCTTCTTGCATGGCTCCGAGCACGGCTGCACGTCGCACGGCTCCGAACACTTGCGTGAGCACTCCCGATGCTCGCAGCGGTTCAGACACGGCTCAAGGCAGGGCGGACATGCGTCTCCGCACAGACGGCCGACCTGGAAAAATTATTAAAACTTCTTAATGTCACTAAATGAAGAAGTTCTTGTTACATTTACTTTAATTAAATTAGCTTAAATAAGGGCAATTTAAAAAACCTATACATTTAAAGCTAGGACCCCAACAAAAAAAATTCAGTTGTTTCGCCCACCTTTTTGCGGTGGTCCTTGTGATCCGGGTTCTTCCGGAGCTTCATCTGCTGCCCGTCGAATGAACCCGCCTTGCTGCACTGGCTGTGCGCGCACGCGGTCTCGCAAGGACGAGAGCAGGGCGGGCACGTTTTGCTGCACTTCGAGTCGCATGGGTGACCGCAGATCAGCGTGCGGCCGCACTCCTTCCGACACTGAATGTGGAGACGTCCTAAAAGCTCCTGCTTGACCAAGGCCAGATTCTACCCGTTGGCAGTAATGCCTATGGGAATTAAAACAAGGCTACTCATTTTTTCGCGTTCGCTGCATAATTGCCGACGTTAGCGCGTTGCTTACCGTTCCTGCACTGTCCGCAGGTGCCCTCGCACTTGTGTTCACACCCGGGGATGTTCGCGTCGCAGGGCTTCGGGCACGGCACTGCGTCGACGTTAGCGGAGCACTCTGTCTCCGTCGTGTGATTGCAGCGTGACCACTTCTTCATCACCTTCGCGGTGCACTTCACTTCCGACGTCTTCTCGAAGCACTTCATCGTCATGGGGTGGCCGCAGGGCATTCGACGCCTCACTGGCTCGACGCACTTCGCGGTGCACGCAGTGCTGCACTTCTCCTTACAGCGGTGGCCGCACACGAGGCTTCTCTGGCACGGCTCGGGGCACTTGACGGCTTCGGGCTTCTGGCCGCAAGCGACGACCTTCTTGTGACCGCATGGAAGCGTCTTCTCGACCTTGACCTTGCACGAGCCGCAGTCCTGAAATGGCGTTCGATGTAGGTTCGACTTCAACGTATATTCGTGCTTCTTTCGAGCAACATTAGATGAGAAAACGGTGTCCCAAAGTCATGAGAAACTAGAGCACGCTGTCAGTCACGAGGAGGAAGCGAGTGAGCGCATGTCTCAACACGATACAAAAATACATTGTCTCCCATAATTTTGACTAGCTCTGCCGGTATTCGAATCTCTTCAGAAGGCATGTGGTCAGCGTTTTAGACTGGGAGTCAGAATCTTTGAATTTTCCTATTGCTTGTCGGTACACTTCTGTATTCGCCGATCCCGCCCGTGCAGTACCCCGTACCATAGTACGACAGTACGACCGTACCACTTGTACAGTTGCCGATCTTTACTGGGTCGACAGTGGGGTGCGTCAACGATATACAGTCTTTAACCTCCTTCGAGTACTAGACAACGCGAATTCTCACCTCAAAGCACAACTTCTTGCAGGGATGCCGGGCCGCACAGGTTCGCCCGCACGGCTTTGTGCACTTGCGCTGCTTGTGCTCGGCGTCCAGCGGATGGCACGGCTTCTCGCAGGTATGACCGCAGTCAAGGCGAACGTTGCACGCAGTGCGGCAGCCGCCTTCCGGACACTTTGCGTCGAAGTCCTTCGGCGTCAAGATTTGCTAAAGAAGTTCACTGAATCAGTTGCTTAGTGTCGGCTTGGTACTTTTCCTTCCGCGTTCAAAATTCAAGTTAAAATATCAAGATTTGTTCCAAATTTTAGTGAATAAAGACCTTAATTTATTTAGGCTTTCTAAAATTTATTAACTTTAAAAAAGCCCTAGATTTCAAAATTATTGTGAGGAAGACATGTTTACGTACCTGTTCGAAGCCGTGGTTCTGACAGCGAACGGGCAGGTAGTTGTAGAGCATGCCCTTCTCCTTGACCTTCTCGCGAATGTTCTTCCAAAGCTCGCACTTGGAGGCGAGGAAGTCGAAGTTACCAAACACATAGAAGCCGTCCTTGGCTCGAGAAAGCGCAACGCATACGCGATTCGGTACCTAAAGTCGGGTTTAAGCGCACTGTACGAATAAAGTCTGCACTAACACTAAGGAAGCCGATGTTTCCCCTCGGATTCGTGCTGCGAACCAACGAGAGAATGATGATCTTCGACTCCTCGCCTTGGTAGTTGTCGACGTTGTCTAAACGACGAGTGACGTCTTAGCAAGCGGAAGTAGCCAGGACGAACGTAGACGGTTTCTAGACCACTCTTGAATGGTTAAAGAAACAGGAAAACCACTAGCAAAGAACTGAATCTCACGAAATAGTCCAATGTTTTCGATTTTTGGTGCGATCTTGTCGCTTTTCTAAACATAGCGTGCTGTGCCATGCCATGGTCCATACCACCCTTAACGGTGTAATGTTAGAAACGGCCTGATGTTTAGTCGGGTCACCCTACAAGGGTGGTGTAATTTCTGTACAAAGTGCTGAGGGTCTCCCCTTAGGAATGAGGTTTCGACTGCAGCGGGCTATGCTTCTACTAGTGACTGTGGCTCGAAGCCGGCCCTGTTCCATTCCGATTAGCGCCCACTTACCGATGCGAATGCCGTCGAGGATGGGATGGTTCTTGGCCTGACGTCGCAGCGTAAGCAGTTGCTCCAAGTAGGTGCATAGGATTGTCACCTAAATACCGCCTAGAACACGATTTTGCACGGGCTGCAACTCACATCGGAGACGTCGTATCCCTGCTGCATGACATAGATGGCGAGACGAATCGCATACTCGGCCTCGAACGGATTCGAGTGCGACTTGACTTCGTTGTCCATGAGCTCGGGCGCGTTGTGGTTGATGAAGACCATGTTTTTCTGCATGCCGAGCACGTTGTCGCGGCCATGAACCGACGCGTCGTCCTGAATTCGGTCGTTTACAACGCGGAGAAGCTTTGAGCAAGCCAAAATTAGTGGTAAAACCGAAAACTGGTTGCTATACTAGCAAGTTTTCCCTGTGATCGCCGACAAACATCTTTTGTTAGGTCGCATTCGTAACCGACTGAAAGAAGCCGGTTACCTCGAGTTCCGGATAGAAGAAGGGCATCAAGGTGCGCGAGATCTCCGGTCGCATGCGGTGCTGGTTCTTCAGCATGCGGTACGGGAACTGGTTCTTGATGAGGCGCTCGAAGAGCGACACGTCGAAGTTGTACTTCTTCGCGAGCTCGTATACCGCCGGATTCGGGCGGAGCTGCTTGTGGTCCCCGATAAGAATGGCGTGTTCGCATGCGACGGTCAGACTGGTCAGGAGGTGCGCCTCGAGGACCTCGGCGGCTTCCTCGACGATGACGATGCGCGGCTTGAGCGCTCGCAGTGCCGCTTGATGCATTGCGGCGCCGGTGGTCGTCATGCCGACGACCTAAATAGTAGCGGTCATATGGATAAAGAGGCTTATACATATTTATAAATGAAAGATATGATGATGCGTACTATCCCTGTACTCTGTAGTGTACTGATTTGGGCCGTACCGCACTCCATGCCGTACTGCCCCCTCCCCCCTCCGTACCGTACTCCCATACCCCATTGTGTGCCAAAATGCCGTGACATTCACACTAAATACGGCACGCTACGGCATGAAACACCTCATTTCATGGCGCCGTACCGCACTCCGTTCCGTTCTGACTCCCTCCGTACTGTGCTCCGGGCTCTACCTAATACGGCAAGACGGCACGGCATAGAGTACCTTATGGCATCAGCAGATTAAATTTCCACGTAATTTGGCACATTGTCTAGGGTTTTGTGAAATCCCTGATATCCCTTTTTTACGATAATACGGGTACCTAAATGGAGGAATCTGCCCGTACCTTTGCCTCTTTGAGCACCGCCAAGTCCCCGAGAGAGCGCAGCTCGCTGATGCGCTTCAGTGCCGTGCCGTACTCCTTCTGAAGCACGTCCATCTCGACTTCTAACTGGAACTTGGCTTCGTCCACCCAGGTCTGGTAGAGCCGCCAGCGGTCAACGAGCGACTGCGCTTGTTCGGCACGAGTTACGACTTGGTAGTCCTCTGGGAACGGGAGCGTTGCTTTGATGTATGGAAGGTACGTCTTCAGTTGAGCGTCGATCTTCTTCGATCCCTGAAATGCTAAGAATACGCTGCTGAATAAGATAAGCGAGGACTCAAAGTTGTCGATCTGAGGCTTTTGTAAAAGCCTAATGAATCGGATAATGGCGACACAATCCGAAGAGTTAGCCCAATTTCTCATCAAAAATCGTTTAACTGTCATTTTTCTAAAATTCAAAGGTTTTCTGGTGAATTTCTGACCATTTCTTTTTTGGGAATATACCGCTCAACATAATCGACACTTTAATGATGCTGGATGTGGTACTCGTCAAAAAATTCCATAGCCTCCATCCGTACCTTCTGTTTCTTGACCGGCTCCCAGTTGACGTCGTCGAGAAGGGCGTCCTGCTCGATGGCGTCTCGCTCGTTCTCCTCGCGCAGAAGCGCCAGTTCCTCGTAGTCGGGTTCGGGCTCTTCAACCGCAGGCTCTGCAATTGCCGCTGGCGCCTGAACTGCGCCTTGCGCTCGAGACGCTCGGTAGTCGTCGATTAGGATCGACGTCGTTTTTCGGGTGTTGTTCTTCGCTATGTAGAGCAGCTGCAGCGCCACAGCGGAATCGATAGCCTCGCGGACGAGCGCCTCGACGGTGGCGATGGCGGGCCAACCACGAATCTGATTGTCGAGTGCCTGCCACTCAGCATTCTGCTCTAGCTCTGCGCGTTTCTGTCGGTAGAGATCAGCGGCGACTTCGACGGAAGTGTTTGTAAAGGTCAGCGACGCCTTCCTGGCGGCCATTTCGGGTAGTCCTCGCCGCATGAACTCACGGACCTAAAAGCACGCTTGTGTGGAGAAACAGCATTGATCATGGAGGATGACTCCAGATAAGAGAAAAGAGCATAACACCTCGCCGTACCTTAGCCAAGTTCATCGGGCAGATCTTTTCGCCTCCAATGAGCCATTTCACGAGGGCCTCCCGAGAGCGCGCCACTGTGTAGACGTCCGCATCGTAGCTGAAGTCAGCATCTTCGCCATTAAGGCTGGCAACTGCACGCTCGGCGTTCAGTCCGGCGGCAATCGCCTCCGGCTCGACGATGTCCTCCTCGAACTGCTTCAGGAAGGCCGAGGCCTTTGCGAGCTTTTCCCCGATCTTCTTCGCGTCGAGGCGCGTCGTGAAGAACTCGTCGCGCACGTGGGGTGGGGGTTGTCCCACTTCTTCGGGCGGTTCATTCGGGCCTTCTGGAGGGTGTACCTGCAAAAGCGAAGCGGTCGTTATGCCCATTTCAACAGAAACTCACTGCTGAAGGTTCTCATTCTTGCACCGGCCACCGACACGAATGATGCCCGTCGGGCAGAACTGACTGATGCCCTCGAGGAACTGGTCGAGAGCGTGATTCGTGTAGCAGACGACGACGATCGGTCGTTTGTCGTCCGCCGGAATCCATCGCGGCTGGTTGTCGAGGAGGAGGCGACTGAGCTGCAGACCCATCCACGTCTTGCCAGTGCCTGAAAAGAACAGTTCGAAAAACATCAAAATTATTAACAAACTCAAATGGCAAAACTTTCAAAATTTGTAAGTGACTTAATAATCTCAATATTTTCATTGCGATTTTGGGAAATATGTAATAAAAAGATTACGCAGAAAATTAACCATGAAGCTTCAAACTGAATAAATTTTGCAGAGTCACCAAAACAGAAAATGATGGCTGGAGGGCCAATACTCCTTCGAACTAACCTGGCGGGCCCTGAATGACAGTGAGCTCCGAAGTTAGGGCATAGCGCAATGCCGCGAACTGGCTCTCGTCCATGCCGAACCAAGAGGGCTTCAGATAGTGATGCACCACCAGCGGGTCGACCAAGCGAGTCTGCTTGCGGGCCAACTCGATCTTTGCGAGGGTCTTGAAGTCCAGTTCTCTGACGCCTGCCTCGAGATAGAGCGGCACGTCCACGTCGGTTTGGAGTTCGACGAGATACTGCGAGAAGGGAACGGGTTCCTTCGGAGGCATTGCCTGCAATACAAAATTAGGGAAAAGCGCAAATGCTCTGAAATGCCCTGCCTGAGCACACGAGGCTACATACGCATGCATGCAGGACATGGAGTACGCATGGATTTATACAACTTAGTATATATGCACTCACGTCGCACATGCGCACGTCTACGCTCGCATGTACGCAACAGGCAACTCATGGTGCACGCACCAATGGATGAATGCACGTATCCACGCAAGCATTTGCACATGTTTCGCTTGCATGCAGGTGCATGCGCACGCATGCCATCATATACGCATCAGTGCAAGCGTACTCGCATTGCCTGATTCCTGCTCGCACGCATGCACTCAAATAAGCACGCATTGCCACCCACCAAAGTATATGCAAACGCATCCCGGCTCCAATGTACTCACGCGCGTACGCATGCACTACCACGCATGAGCTAGTTCATGCAATCACTCGTTCGCGCACTTTTGCACACATGAGTAGCACACGCTACCTACACTCACTAACGCAAGCAGCCATTTCCACAGCAGTTAACTCACTTGAAGCGCCTCGAGCACATGGCGGTAGGCCTCGAAGAAGGCGGGCGACTCGACCATGATGTACTTGGCGTCGTAGTCGACCGCGTCCGGATTCTCGAACTTCATCCCAACAATGCCCTTGACTATCTTCGTCTCGTCGCGGTCCTTGACGACCGCGAAGATGAGGTCATCGCGGAACTCGTCGCTCGAGAAGCACACCAGGCTGCCGTAGATGAATCGCTTGTTCCAACGCATCTTCTTTCGCGTCTGAAAAACACCATAGATATAGAAAGATTGTGAATCCTGAGACGGAGTAGCTAGCAGTAGTAGCTACGTCGACACATGCTCAGGACAATGACTCTATAGCCGTCCACTGAAGCAATGAGACGGAATGCGCAAATTTCGCGGGTATTTGAGCCGTCCTAGTCAAGCAAGACGGACGCCGCCTACCTTGATCTTGACTTCGCAGACCATGTCGCCCGCCTGCTTGTTCATCGCCGGATGCGAGACGCTCACGTCTCGGTACACGAAGAGATCCGTGTCCTTGAGGCCGCCCGACCGGAACGCGACGATTCCGTCGCGCAGAGGGCGCACGAGGTCCTCGCGAAGGAGTCGGAACTGCACGTCGAGATAGTGCTCGTCGTCGTCGTAGCGGCCAACCAGACGCGCGGGACGAAGGAAGACGTCCTGCTTGTCGACGATATCGTAGCGGCCCGGAATGATGGGGATTTGGCGGAAGTCTTCTGGCGGAGGGCCTTCGCTGCCCGTGAACGGTTGCGCCGCCTTCGGCTTGCTCTCGCGGACGGCCATCTTTGATGTCTTCGCCGTCATGTGGGTCTAAAATAGACTCGTAAATGTTCATGCAACAGTCGAGGTTGTTATGTCATTTCGTAAAGCCTCTCGTCTCAAAGGAACTTTGGAGGCCGCAGTCATTAAGGGACTCCCCATGGACAGCCCACCTCTTACAGGATAGAGGCCCGTCTACGAATGGAAGGCTATTCTACCCATTTTGTTCTGCGTGGGAAATTACTTTTTGGGATTTGGGAAACCGCAGCGAAATTCCTCTACGTGACTCACCATCACGAGAACTTCCAGTCGCTCGAGAGTGGCCTTTGCCGCTTCCGAGTAGAGTGCAGGGCAGACGCGAATTGCTGTTGTGGCACTGTCGATGTTCGGCAAGTGCTTCTCGGCCTTCGTCGGGAGCCGGTCCATGCCGAGGAAGAGAAGCTCCACCAGGTGTTCGGCGATTTTTGTGTACGGCGGACACTTCATGTGCTCCGAGAAGCGAATCGGGACGACGTGGTCTTTCAGGGACGCCTCGATGAGACCGCTGTCTAGGACCTGAAACGAGTC
>JNEY01000637.1:28465-81396 GCA_020875895.1 Aphelenchus avenae | reverse complement strand
CCCCCCCCCCCTCCTACGGGATAAAGTGCCGGTTATTGAGCAGTAGGAACTCACCCGCGTGTAAACGACGCGCTCCGAGAATATTAAGAATAGGGCGGAGAAAGGGGTAAGGGTAAAAAGGGTAATTTTTAACGTTAGCCAATTTTGTTATTATTTATATATTTATTATACATTTGTTATCATTTATCAATTATTATTTGCAGTTTTTGGAACTTAAACAATTTCCACTAAACGCCTGGTACATATGCTAAACGCACTGTATTGTCTTGCAGTCTTTCATGATCACTCGCGACCAGAAAACGGTGCCGTCCTTCTTGCTTCGCATCAGGACCGACTGGCCCCAACTGCCCGCCAAATTCGAACGACCCGCGTCAACGTCCGTCCTCGCACCGCGTTCTGTCTTCGGCGACGATTACAGCGCGAAAGCTCACCGGCCGCTCAGTGATCGGTATCGCTTCAGCAACGGCCGTGAAACACTGGACGCCTACACGTGGGCTTACAGGGTCACGCGAGTTTTGCATCAGGCTTTCTTATATGTCGTCCTCCCGTCTGATGTGTGAGATATCGCACTTATGCATAACGCAATAGTTGATCTTCGCACGTTGTTTCTGCAATAAACCCCAGTTGTCCGTCCGCAAGCACATTTTTCAGCGAAACGGCAGTTCAATGAACTGGAGCGAACTGAACTGAGCCGGGGTCCAGTTCAGTACAGCTTATTTTAGTCTAGCCTAAATCAGTTCAGTGAACTGAACTTGAATGAACTGAAGCGGAGTCCCCAAAATTGGCCAAATTATTGAGCACGATTCACTTACTTGCCGAGAACGTTGGCAGCGTCGCCTGCAACGGCTTTTTGGGCT
The DNA here is from genome assembly GCA_020875895.1 of Aphelenchus avenae. NCBI lineage: Eukaryota > Metazoa > Nematoda > Chromadorea > Rhabditida > Aphelenchidae > Aphelenchus > Aphelenchus avenae. The sequence continues at coordinate 80,539 of JNEY01000637.1, read as the reverse complement.
TTTTTCAGCGAAAGCCGACGCTATGTTTATAAAGCGCGCTTTCTACAAGAGATGCTGGTAATGAAACATCCGCTAAAGATCAGGTTCACTGGGTTAACGTTTATCGGAAACAAGGTTGTGGGTCCAGGTCACGGTCCCGGCTTCAAATCGTTAAGTCTCGGTCCCGGTCGCAATGCGAAAATTTGCGCCACCAACACTGTTGCTGATCGTCGACCCGAATTAGCAGTTGACGGCCACCTGATATCAGAGTGAGGCATACGTAGTACCAAAAAGATGAAGCAGCTTGAACCGAAAACTGCACTAAACTAAGCTTCGTGCAAGCCAAAATTTTCAACACTACCATGCGCAAATATTAGCAAAAACAACATAACTCCACTGTAGCGAGCGAACCGAACTCGGGCTTCGTAAATTCGCTGCTTTTTGGAAATTCGAATTCACCTTTGATTACTTTTTCACTTTTGGATTCGTTTCGGACCTTGGAATCCCCCTCTTTGTTTCGCTCATTTTTTTAGATCTGGCATATACGTCTCTTCGAGCATCGGAACTCGGCCAACGTTCCGCGACTTGTTATCGTTGCAGTTTCCCAGAATACGTTGCTGCCGTAGCGTGCCAGACATCCTGAACCTTGGAAGGAAGCAATCAGCGTGCTTCCTCATGCTATACCCTATTTTCTCAAATAATTCCCCGGGTGAATTAATTTTCGATCGACGAAATTCGGGAAAATTCAGATTTTCGGACGGTCAAAACTTGCGTGTCTCTTGTCCGTCCGTATATCACGCACTCTGACTTAAAAGGCTTGCTTTATCGTTATCTATCCAAAAAGGCCTTATGTTGGGAACTTGTCGAACCGAACTGTTTGAAAGTAACCGTTGTCCCAGCCTGAATTTTTGGGGAGGGGATCTATTAGAGGGGGGGGGTCTTATAGAGGGAGGGGATTTATTAGAGAAAATACGGTAATATTTATGGAAGCGCTACAGTTTTTGAACTCGGCAAACTTCGGTTCCCGCTGAACGTTGTGATCAAGGAGCGTATATGAAGCCAAAAGACGTCCATATACGGAGACACATGTCCCGGCACAGTTGTGTTTCGTGTTCGGTACGGCTCCGTCTATACGGACCTCAAGAGCGGGCTATCATTCAGTGATACATCGTCGTTCATCGTCGACTACAGCCAAAAGTGACGTGAGTCCAGCTGTTCAGTAAGCGCATTGCTAGGGAAAATCGTAACGCCCAACGCTCGTCAGTACATATAAGAAGCGCTGCTTATTTTCACGAGACTCCTACGCGTTTTGACCTATTCTTTGCCTGTAGCGCGATGCAACAGGACTTCTTTTACGAAGCTCTTCACTAACTCACTCGCGAAGATCTTGAGGCCTGTCAGCTGACCTCTCGTTCGACGGGCTCCACGTTACGCAATCCGAAAACGCTTGCCCTGCGCTACATCAAAAGAGTTAGCATTGTAAGTTTTCCCGCTCATTCAGACTAGAGATCGGAGCTGACCACCCGTACCGTAGCCGTACCCGTATTTTACTACTATTACGGCCCGTAAAAAGGATGAAATTGTATCCGTACTGTGAAGCCGTCTGAATTTCAGACGTATGTAGACACAAACTCTAATTTTTCGTTCCTTCTGTGGCCTTTGCGATAGCGAAATTTTTTTTAGTAAAACAGCTCGTTCCTCATCCAACCATGCGCAACCGCCCTAGGCCAGCCGGGCCGGGCATGGCCCGGCGTTTAGGCCCGGGGCAGCGATCAAAAACTGCCACATTTTGGCCAAATTTTAATACATTTTTGGTAAATTAGTCAAAAAGTCGCTCTGACGGTGCCTGCGGAAGCTATTTTAGGCGAACATGCTCGAATGTTGTATGTTAAACTCATTATAAGGGGCAACACTTTAGCCTATGGAAACTACCAAAGGGGGACCAAGGGGATTTTTCCTGTCTAGCCTAAGAAGTCAAGGCCCGCCGGGCCTAAACTGTTAGGCCCGCGGGCCGGGCCCGGGCCTGACTTGAAGGCCCGTTGCACATGGTTGTCCTCATCACGTCGCATCATCAAAGATAGTATCGCAGATACGTTACGAATGCGTTTAGAACCGTAATGCGGAGGTTCGCATGAGGTCGAAGCTCGACGGGAATGAATCACTGTCCCGCTGCGCTGTCGCCGCTACTCCAGAGTCTTACGGGCGCATAGTCCTTCGCCTGCAGAACACCTACGTCGATTACTTGCAGCTGCGTTACTCTGAAGACGTCCTGACGTTTGTCAGTCACTGGACATCGGCTGCGTCGTCGGTAAATTGTCGAATAGGAACGATCCGCTTGCTCAAGCCACGACCTAACACGGACGTAAACTACGGTGTACTAAGCCGTACTCTGGAAGCTCTCTGTCATCGGGTGTTTCAGGTCGCCGTGTACACGGAGAATGACGTCGCTAAACTCCTTGACATTGCGGCGCTTCGCACCAGCATCAAGCGCATAAGCGTCGACGTAAGTCCGGATCGAGAAAGTGGACAAACTTGAGGACGTACGGATGTTTAGGTTTACGGCGCCGAAATGCCGCGCAATGCGTCTGAACTACTATGGTGCGCTCGAAGCAGTCGCTATTTGTGCTATATACAGCCGCAATGCGCTGCAGTGGATAGACGAATTCGTCGACGTGACTTGATACTCCTTTCGGGAACTCGCGGAAGAACTTCAAGATGTAAGTGACTATATGCCTTGAAGCGTGACCAGTTGGTAAAGTTTCGTTTTCAGCTAGAAATTTGGCGGCCGTACCGAACCGCGCTGCGTTCCGTGCCGTTTCCGTTTTTCTACGGAACGAAATACGGAACGGCGAGGGTGTAAAGCGGGCCGTATCCCGTTCCGCAGTACGACGGAAAGGTGTTCGAAACGGCTCGGTAATTGACGTCCTTCCGTTTTCCGCGCAGCACTGTAGGGAACAGAGTTCGGTACGGAAAGAACAACCGCCAAGTGTAGCTTGACGTACTTGAATATTGTGTAGGCTTTCATGGTAACACGCTACGATGGAATAATGGTCCCGTCCTTCTCGCTTTGCATCACCACCAACACGTGCCAGATACCATCGAAATTCGGACGACCCGCGTCGACTTCCGTGCTCGCACCACGCTATGACGTCGCCGGCTGTGTTTACACCGGGAAGACTGAGCAGCCGCTATGTGATCGGTATCGCTTCGACAACGGTCGGAGACGCTCGACGCTTACACTTGGATTTACACACACCGAAAAGACTACACCTTCCAGGCTTTCCTATTTAACCTCAGTCCATCGCAAGCGTAACATATCGCGCGTGTATTTGCTACAACTGAGCGACACATGTTCCTTTCCGAATAAAGTCTGTTTTTTTTGTCTTTGACCACATTCTGGTACATCCAGCAATTTCTCTGATAGCGCTGGTAAGAAAAAGCCACATACCGTACCCAACCCTGTAAGATTTGCGGCCCCGGCTCCGGCTCCCAGGCCCCCGACTTGTAAACAACTCTCATTTTTCCCACTAAACATCGCAAGAATGGCAAATGCAAAGGGTCCACTCTTGTCGATCATTGACGTGTACGAGTTCTTTTGCTTTGTGATGGCCCTGGGCGCACGATGTACAAGCAATTCCTTTAAAATATTCGCGTATTTTGCCTGAATTTAGACACAAAATACCGGACACAAATACTGAGATACAAAAAAGACACGAATCTCTGATTTTTTTGTATCCCCGTGTAAAAAAAAGACAAAAGAATTAAAAGACACTTTTTGTAGAAGGCACAAATTTTATTTTTTGTGTGTTAGCGTTGTGTATTTTCAGACACAAAAATAAAAGACACTTTTTTCTGATAACCAAGTAAAATACGTCAAAATTAAGCGTTTGAGGGTATTCGATACTTTCTTGGGAAATTCAGTTCCGCAAGTTCAGGCCAGGCAGTTTCAGTCCGATCGCGAATAATGTGGCAGCAGTAGGAAAGCACCACATTTTGCAATGCTACCAACCAACATGACGACGACCGGCCTGCCTGCCGAAAGTATTTGGCTAGCTTTGAACGAACGAGCAAGAGCTGCTCCTGCTTGGCGATCCTGGTCACGATGACGACCGCACGTAGTGCAAGTACTAAGCTGGCTGCAACTCTGGTACCTTCAGCATGCCTAAATTTAAGTCGGAACAATAAGCAAACAGCCTGAGCGTGTTGGCCCACGCAATCTAGTATGCTGGGCCTAGATTCTCAGGCTTTTGGACTAAGCATTGCAGGATTTACGGTCTTGCTCTTTGGACTTTGCTGGTCGGTTATGCTTAACAAAACTGAACGTGCTCGTAGAAAACTAGAACTCGTACCGAACGCCATGTTTGATTAATGTTTTGGGACCGAAAGTCCAGTGTAACCGTTCAGACACACACAGACACGACCCCATGTTGAGAGGGGTGGCCACATGTTCACTGTTCCGATGGACCTCGTCGCTGACACTAGATTTTATATTGCTCATAGCCGTCTATCATAGAGGCTAACCAGAAATGAGTGAGTCCATAGGTCCACTAATCACATTTTGGGACGGTCGTGGGGAACGCCCAACGCATCTCAGTATAAAAAGGGTCCCTCTCGTAAGCATTTCACGCGCGTTTGTCGTCGTCTCAGTCCACAGTATGCAACCGGAAATCCTTTACGAAGCACTACACTACCTCAGTCGCGAAGATCTCGAGGCTTGTCAGCTGACATCCCGGACGGTGGATTCCACGATTCGCAATTCGAAGACGCTTGCTTTGCGCAAAATCAAGTACATGATGCTGGTGAGTATTGCGACCTTTTACCGAAACACGTTCTTTTAGTTTCTCCTATTTTACCCATGTGCCCCTATTTTTTCATTGTTCTCTGCTGTGTTTTTGGAAATCGTGGGGATGTTTGCAAAATGATCATCCTTAAACAGCTTCGCTACTAACCTTCAAGCGAACACGTTTAGACCCGCGTGGAGGTTAACATGTCCTTAAACAACTTCCGATCAAACCTTACGTTAGCGTCTTACGATAACGTCTTTCATCGCCTGCAAAACGCCTTCGTCGAATATTTGACCTTGCTGTACTCCGAAGAGGCCATGTCTTTCGTTGGCTACTGGATATCAGCCGAGTCGTCGGTAAAATGTCGCGTGGGAAGGATGCGTTTGTACAAACCACCACCTTCTGAACCAATTGACTACGGCCTGCTCGACCGTGCCTTGAGAGTTCTTTGTCCCCGCGATTTTGTTACCCGAGTGGGAAGCGACGAGGACATCACTCAGCTACGGGGCCTTGCAGCGCTTCGCACCAGCATCAGTCGTATCGTGGTCGAAGTAAGTCTGAGATGGAGAAGAAAAGCGCGCGAAGCGGAAGTCATACTTACCAGACCTAGGGCCGTATTTGGCGAGGCGGGGGTGAAGAAGAATATTAAAAAGGTAGTAAGTTTTTTTTTATGTTTAAAAGGTTCTCAATTACTAAATATAGCCTAACTGTGCTACCTTTAACGTTATTTTAGTCTATTTGGACCCTTTTAGAGCCCCACCCCGCTGTTAACGACCTCCAGCCCCCTAACCTGGAATCCTGCATAGGGCCTTATTAGACCGCTTGTTTTAGCAGGAACCGCCTGCGTTCTGGACTACCGCTTCGGCTACCGCTAAAAGTAGGCGGATAAATCGAGATTTTTTTTTGCGAAATATCACTTGAAATATTGCTTTGAGAAGCAAATCTCACTCATACGTCACACGCATTCAACCAGTTTAAGGCGAACATCGGCGAAATACCACCATCGGTTGCGGCACTGCTGTGGGACGGTGGCGGGCTGAAAGCGGTGGATATCCATGCCGTAGGTTGCCGCAATGCGCTGCAGTGGATCGATGACTTCCTCGAGGTGCGACGACTGTTCAGTTAGTGACTGTTTAACCACTAAAAAGTCTTGCAGGATTTCATGAAAACCTCCGGCCGAAAAATGGTGCCGTGCTTCTCGCTTTGCATCAGCACGACCACGCGTCAGCTGCCAGCGAAATTCGGGCGTCCTGCGGCGACTTCCGTGCTCGCGCCGCGCTACGATTTCGTCGTCGATTATAGCGGGGAATCGGCTCGGCTGCCCTGTGATCGGTACCGCTTCGGTAATGGTCGCGAGACGCTCGACGCTTACACTTGGATGTATACGCGGTCGTTCTCTCTTCAAGAGCATACATTCCAGGCATTCTTATTTGTCTCAAATCCTCTCAAGCCTTAAGACACCCCTCTTACACGCAATACTGCGATTGCTTTGACCATATGTTTTCCAAACAAACTTAGGTTTCTCTCAACATTGGCGTCGTCGAGGGGGGTCGGGGGGTCGCATGGTTGTCCGCAGGGAGGTCGTATGCTCCAAAACTCTGTAATAAAAAACTACTACGACTTCGAAAAAGTCACCAAGTTTAGCAGCTCCCTTACTGCCTGCAGTACTTGTCCAACTTTATGAATGCTGTTTTCGGTACGACCGTGAATACGTCGCGCAACTAAAGCACTAACGGCCGAATTCTATTAAACACTCGTGTATCCTACATCTTGCGCGTTTCCTTCCTTCGTGGGAGTGGACTACCGGTATCCGACTTTGAGTTAAACAATTAATAGTTTTATTACTCCGTTGAATACGTACAAAACATTATGAACTTCGAAACACCAACTGTTTAGAACACATAAATAGCTTAAAATCATGCCAAGGGTACACAAAACTGGGGGGAGACACAGAGTATTCGGAGGCGGAGTATTAACAGACAACAGTGCTTGAGACGAGTACAGAGTTCCGTGAGGGGTAAAGAGAAGGAAAGTGGAGACCGAGGATCTTTAAAAGGAGGAGAAACGATTGGAGGAGAGAGAGGAGTACACGTATAAGATAGCATATATTACACGTAGGGCAATGCCTTGTGCGGCCGCCGGGACCATTTCGGTCCGACGCTTTGGAGGAGTAGAGGAGCTTTGATGAGAGGAGAAGACAGTAATGGTGTGGCGGAGGGAGAACTTAAAACTCTTAGGCTTAAAACACTTCGGATTTGGACGCTTAGGCAATTACAAAACCGGATTATAGACCTGGGTATATGCGAGCACATTCGAGTAGACACAGAAAATGTACACATAGGATCAGGGTTTTCCCATTTCCACCTTTTTCAGCCATTTCCATTTCCATTTCCATTTCCGAAATTTCCACCATTACCATTTCCATTTCCCACTAGCGCAGTTTGCCACCATTTCCATTTCCATTTCCAAGCCATTCATTTCCAATAGTAAGTTTAGTACTCGAGATTATCTATCTTCCTCTACTTTATTGGCTCCAAAGAGAACTTCTGCTCGTCTGGCATGGATTTACGAGTAGCTCCAAGTTCGCTGGGTGTCGGCCTTTGGCCAAGTAAAGCCTTTTTTCCACCAGGGATGGGCGGGTCTTGGTCTTGGTCTTGCCCGCCGCTAGGCGCCAACAGAGCGAATTTTCAACATAAATGAAAATTCCTTACTTTAATTCTGTTGCTAACGCCTGCATTGGCTTGATTTGCGTCCACTTTTGGGACGCATGTTTGGTCGGTCAGAACGGTCCGGATGTCGGTCCGGGTGGTTGGCTGGCGGGCAGGAGGTAAAGTCGGACGGATGGTCGGTCCGGAGTGGAGGGCGGTGATCAAGTTGGGCCGTCCGGCCCGGGGGAGGGGTCAGGTCGAACCGGGGGAGAGGCGTCTGGTCGGGCTGAGTGGTCGGCCCTGTGGAGGGTCAGCGATTTCATGGCGGTCGGGACCACCGATTTGACATAAGGGGGGACCCTTAGGTTGACAAAAAAGCGGAAATGAATGGCATTTTTTTCTTACCATTTCCATTCATTTCCATTTCCCACAGGCCAAATTTCTGACCATTTCCATTCCCATTTCCCACTAGCGTCATTTGCTACCATTTCCATTTCCATTTCCATTTCCATTTCCGGGAAAACCCTGCATAGGATAGCCTTCGTTGGACGCCTCAGGCGGTCGAGTTGGCGCCGTCGCAGCGGCGGTAGAAGACGAGGTTGTACTCCTCGAAGGTGAGTCCCTGCTCGCTCTCGTTGAGGTGGCAGGCGCCCGGCGCGTAGCTGACGCGGAAACGGTAGGCGCTCTGGAAGAAGTGACCGGCGGAGAGCTCGTAGACGTCGTCCGAGATCTAAAGCTACACAGTGACAGAGAGCCTTTTTAGGTGTAAAGGCTCGGTAGGCCGAACAAGACTAACTTGCTTAATGGGAAATAAATCAGTCTGAGGTGTACCTAAGTCCTAGTCTAGACATAAAAATTGCGAATGGTCTAAGGGAGTAGGCCAAGCTAAGCCGAAGGAATCCGTGCATATTTGGCTATTGTCATATGCGAGCTCAGATCCGAACAATAAAGACTAAACCGAAGCCCTAGCCTAAGGAAACCCTAGAGCTAATCGGGACTTGCATTGGATGAAGCCAATGGAACCCACACGTCCTAAAGCAAAATCTAAGGATGTTCTAAGCTTCAGCCTAGTTGTCTAGCTTAGTATTAACATTCTTAAGCCTAAAGCTACGCCTGGAACTGAGCCTAAGGCTCGGCCTCAGCATATCAATGGTTGCAAGTCTAAGCCTAATTCCGAGCTCAAGCCTTAGGGACTCTGATGCACTAAGCGTAGCACAGAGATCAGTAAACCTAAGTGTGACAAACAACTTCAAAGACAGTCGGCTCTTAGCTCCTGGCACGTACCCTGGTGACGAGCGGCTCCTGCGCGTGGTTGATGTTGAAGTTATAGTCGGCATGGCACGCCTTGTGTTGGAAGTCGAGCAGGCTACCGCAGCTGTCCAGGTACCGGTCGCCGGGAATGCTAAAATTGCACTTCAATGAACGGCCAACTTTGGGGAAAATATACCTGAACCGAATGAGAACTGGCGCGGTGGGCGTGTGTCCGGCCACCGGGACGTAGAGATTGTAGAGCCCGCGGCGTGCCACGCAGCTGCCGTTGACGCAGTAGCGCTCGTCGAGCGTCGCGTTGAAGTCGATCACTTCGATGTTGACGCCCGACTCCAGCGGCGAGTGCCCTCCGGCGGTGGTCACCGAGCGCTCTGAAAAGAAGGACGTGTTAGCAAGTTGACGGGATTGTTCACTAAGATTTTGTACTACGTTTTGGAGGAGGCAACATAAAACATTCGACGGTACGGCACAGCGGTACGGTCAGAATAAAATACTTTGATCTGACCACATATCGTACGATATTGTCCCGCGCATGAGCGGAATAGGACACAGTACCGCCAGCATGGAACGAGTGTTCCCCTGGAAAACATCGTTCCATACGAGGGTGCATAGTGTCCCATCATCGTACCGTGTGAGGGAGTGTCTGTCCCTGAAATGCGATGGCACACTGTTCATGCCACGTGACGGCATAGTGTGCTGCCGTCCGCCACCGGAACAATGTTCTATCAAACCGTACGCCGGAACAATGAGCCATCGTACCATCCGGTGGAACGATATGGCATCGTACCGTGCGAGTCCAATGCGACAGGACATGGGCTTGGTACACGAGCACAGCACATTGTACCCACCCACCGTACCCATGTCCGGGACCGATATGCCATTGTACCAACAATGGATAGGATAGAAAAATGTACCGTACTAGTGCCAAAACATGCCGTACCGTAGCAGTAAATACTGTACGGGTCGGCACGAACCGTACCATCGTATGACGTCACACAGAACTCCGGAAATATGGTACGGTGCGCAGTACGGTACGGCACGCCATCTCCAACTACAGTCCACTATTGAGCATCCCTGCCGGCTGCCCACCCATTGAAGATGTCCAAAACTCATTGGCTTGCTTACTTCTGATCTCCGGTCCCTTCGTGGGCTTCCCGACGACGCTGACATCCGCGAGGTCGCCGTCCTCGTACGACCAGCCCTCGTGCGACGTCGGCTGTGCGGCGCAGCAGTACTGTGGACAACTCGACGCTGTGCCGCAGGTCGCGGTCAGCGATGGTGCCCACGGTTGGTCGGGCGGAACGAACTCCATGGGACCGCTGCGGTTGCCGAGCTGCATGATGTTGTCGAGGTCGTAGGGCCCAGGCGTCGCGGGCACGATGAGCGGGTGGTAGATGTTGTGGTGGACGTAGTTCCGGTTGTACCAGTCCATCACGTACAGCGTGCACATCGCCATCAGGCTGAAAGTGGTCCGTTTAGTAAAGGAGCTGTGAGACAAAAGTAAATCTAATCTAAATCTAACGGTGGTCCCAGGAGTATGCGGTCTAAGGAGCAGGGTGGTCGCTTCAAGCAGGACAAGTGGTTACGGTGGACAAGGTAGCATAGGAGTGGTTGAAAAATGAGGCACTGGAGTAGGAGCAGTAGTCGAAGGAGTAGTGTGGTCCGAGTCACAGTGTGGTCAAAGGAATGGAGCTCCTAGCGGCGGCGGTCGTGGTCTCACAGCTGCTGGACCACCAATGGAGTGACCCTAATGAGTGTTGGACCCCTAAGGAATGGTGGCCCCATAGCTGGCGGACCACCAAGAACAGTGGGCGCTGAGGCGGCTGGGGGGGGAGGGGGCTGGACCACTATGAACTACGGAAACGTTATTCGTGGTCTCCTTACCATAGCGCCATGACGACCACCAGCGTGATGATGGTTCCCTGAGTGACCTTTGAGCTGCACAGCGACGGCTCGCCGCGCTGGCAGTACTGCGACGTTCCGCAGCCGTGGTGGGAGTCGCGGCGTTTCTTGTTCGAGGAGCGGTCACGTGAGGAGCTTCCGCCTGCGGGGGCTGAGGCGAGTGAGGTGCGCGAGTAGGAGAGGCTCTTGTTGTCCAGTCCGCCACCGCTACTGCCGAGCAGGCCCGATATGTCAGTGATCCCTGGAATGAAAGTTTGACAAAAGTAATGACATAACTCCCTGCTCCTTTTTATTCAGTGCTCCTACTCCTCGTATTATGCGCTCCTGCTTCTTCGCGTCCAGTGGCTCTTTCCTCTTCTCATCCCTCCACTTGCTTCCACGTGTTTTTCCGCCTGGCACCTCCTACTACTCTAACCAGCTTCTTTAATGATCCCCTCATACAGTGCTCCGCACACTCTCATCAAGAGTTGCCTTTGCTCTACCGTTCATGCATCCTATTCCTAGCAAACGGATTCTCCTCCTACTTTGTACAAGTGCTCATTGACTTCTCCACGCGCTTCCGCTGCTCCTCACCACACGCCGTTCACGTCAAGCCGTGGTCTACCTAGTCTTTGTCATCTGCTGCTCCTACATGTGAATTGCACTTGCTCCTACGTGCCATCCAGCCACAGCGCCTTACCTGATGCCATCGAGCCGAACTGGCGTCGCTTCTGCGCAAATCGCGCCAGCTTCGCTGAGATCTTCTCCACCTGGTCGATCTTGCACTCGAGGTTCCCGGTCAGTCGGTAGAGCTCCTGCGCCGCAGCGACAGTGTCGTAGAAGATGCGCGTATCGTCGACGGTCAGGAATTCGCCGTTATCCCGAACGGCGTCTGGGATCACCTCGGCGAGCTCTTGCGCGATCACTCCGACTCGGTGGCGCTCGTCGTCGTTCATGCCCCACTGCTGCGCGATCTCCGGCTTGTAGTTGTACTCGACGATGCGAACCTGCAAGGAAATACATTTGATACACATTAGACCAAAGCGCGCTTTGTGTTTCGTTCACAGATTTAGATGAACCGGGTCTTGGACCAACTGAACCGAACTGAACTAGAAGTAGAGTTCAGTTCAGACTTGTTCACTTGTGTTCAGTGAACTGGCCGGTTCAGTAGCGCTTTTCAACTACTGAACTGGGTTTTGGACCCACTGAACTGAACTGAACCGGAGGCCGAGTTCAATTCAGTTCTAGCCAGTTCATGCCAGTTCAGTGAGCTGGCCGGTTCATTGAACTGTGGTTTCCTTTGTGAATCCTTTGGCTCTCTGTAGGTGTATTTTGCCCGATAAAGCTTTCAACTCCCTAGATTGTACGTACGAAGCTCATAAATTACCTGGTTGAGTCTCGCCAGCGCATCCTGAGTGTCCACGTCCGTGATGTCCTCCTTCACGCGACGATCCGACGGCCGGGTGGTCTGCCCAGTCGAGACAATATTGCCGAGCACCGTCAGCTGCGCATCGGGAAGAGGTTTGTCCGTGCCGATAGCGACGGGACCGCCATAGTGAAGCGTGCCGCCGTTGCGCTGCCAGGCGACGTCGGACTCCGGCGGCTCGAACTGGCCCGGATTCGACGCTCGGACAATGACGCGGTCCGATTGGTACGCCTGGACGAGCATGGGCCCGTTCGGCGTCGAGGCGATGAGCTTCACGATGAGGAGGAAGAACTTCTGCTCCGGATTCGGTCGGCCGTTCTTCCGGTGGTTGTTCATCGTCGTCTCGGAGAAGTGCAGGCGCGGCACGGTGACCTTGGTCAGCTGGCGAGGAGCGATGTTGAGCCTGCAAAGGAGTGGTTATTTTTGGTCTGTTACTTGCTCCTACTCCTCATGGTTAACGTGCCGAATTCTGCTGCTCAACGCGTTTCTCCTACTCCTCATTCCATGCATCGAGTTCAATCAATAAATGGACTTACTTGACCGGGTCGTGTGGAATCGGTTTGCGGTCCGTCTGCGACTGTCGGATTTGGATCTCCGACGTCGGCATCTCCGCCTTAGCTCCGCAGAACGCCAGTGAGAATTCCGTGATCGGCAGCAGCTCGCCGTTCGCGGCTCGGACGTAGTACGGCGGGTTGTCGTGGATCGCTTCGATGTGGACCGTGACCTAAAGTCGGAAATTTACTGAATATGGGTGGTACATTCCATGGCAGTCGTTACTGTAAGTCGGTAATTCACGGAAGCAGTGACTGAAGATGGAAATTATTATGGAAATGGATACGGCCACTGGAAAAAATTGGGTACTGTAATTTTCTTTGTTGTACTGTAATTTGTAAACTTTTACTTTAAGGAAGGACGTGGTTACCGTAAATTTGGGCATGGTACGTAACCTTAATACATTATGTCAGGAGTTCTAGTACACGAGTCTCTGACTAGTAGAGTTGTAGTGTAAGTTCCCAGACAACTTCCAGCTGTTACAGTAAAAAAACCAATAGAATTCCAACCAAGACCATTTTGAAGAGTATTTAGCGGATGTATTTTGTTTTAATACTAGCCGGATGACCTCCAACGCTATAGGTGCTTACCTGGAAGTGGTTCTTCTTCTGGTTGACGAAACACGAATCGGTGGGACTGAAGTTGAAGCCCTTGTCCGCCACCACATTGACGGTGAGCGGCGCTAGCTCTTGCTGCGTGCAGTCGTAGAGAGCCGACCAGTTCTCGACGGCGAATGGCGCGAACTGAAAAAGTGGAAAGTACAGTAAAAGTTCTAGGCAATAAACGATGACTACTGTAAAGTCATGCGCAAGCGCATGGACCGATAAATAAATCTACCTTGTGGCTGAGCTGAGGACTCTGACCCACCCGAATTTGCCTCGAGTTTACTAGTCCGTTCTCGTCGTACTCATCCATCGACGACCCCATTGGGTTAACGGACGCCACCGACGGGGCGCGAGTGCTCTGCGCCATCGGGTACATGCGCGGGTCGTGCTCGGACTTGACCAACGGCAAGTTGTCGGAGACACGGCGACGCTTCTGCCCGGGAGCCTCCAGCCCGAGACCGAGATCCTCGTTGGAGAACATGTCGAGCGGGAAGTTCTGCTGCGGCATGCCGAAATTCATCTGGTTCATCTGGCGCTGGTTGAGAGCTGGTGGCGAGAGCTAAATAAGTCGGTATGTTCCATTGGCATGTTTCCGCATGCGAGATCTCATTCTTCCTAATGACCATCACTAGCTTACCTGTGACTGATGAGATCCTGGCGTCGACTGAGGCGGATACGAGAGGAAGTCGGAGTTGGGCGAGAGCTGTTGTTGCTGCATGAGCCGCTGGCCGTGTTGCTGCTGCATCTGGGAGAGCATTTCCGGCGAGAGCAGCTGGCCACCGAGCTCCTGTTGCATCATGTTGAGAATCATCGCGTTGTTGGCCACGTTGCCAGGGATGCCTGGAATATGCAAATGTGCACTAAGTTCACAAAGTTCCGTATTGCAACTTCGCAGTTTAAAGTACGCGGCGAAGTTGCAAGTGCCGACGGCAAAATTTTGCAAATGGCTAACCGGCTTACCTGGGTATCCAAGGTACTGCTCGGGCGAGTACGGTCCGTCCGAGCTCGAGCTCGGCGATCCCGATGAGCCGGCTCCGGAGACGTCCGTTATCGGAGGGCTATCCGGCAGTCGCGTCTGGCCGCCCTGACGCTGGTACAGCAGACCGTTGGCGACGTTGTTGATGTTGTTGTTCGGGTTTATGCCATGCTGGCGCTGCTGTTGGTGCTGTTGCTGGTGTGGTAAGTTTGGCATCGGCACCGCGGGGCTGTTCACGGGCGTGTCCTCGTCGTTGACGAACTGTAGGATGTTGAAGGTCTCGCAGTCTTCCAGGGGATCTCCGAATCCCGTCTCTTCTGAAACGGGAATTGTAAGCATGACGTCAACTTGCCCAAATTTCCCACGCAAAATGCAGTAAGCTACGTCTTTCTCGTCAAAACCTATCAACCGACCAGGGTAATAACTGTGCTTTTTGCAAGTCCTTGGCAATATAAGTTTGCAACACACCTTTTCCTACGAAGTTTGAGCGCTTAGACATGCAGAATCATTTGAAAAGCGAATGACGTTTGACGCAATTAGCGAGTGCCCAGCTCAACTAGGCGAGTCCAGAAGCGGCTAATGGCAAGTGTGATGGCAGCGCAGGAATCCGACTACGAAGTGACAGAGGACTAGAGAGCAAGGTCGATGAAAGAGCACTGATAGAATCACAGAGGGGATTAGTCGAATGCGTTTTAGCCGGAATCACAGTTTCACCCTCAGAGCGATGCGGTACGGTAGGTCGCCTTCAAGCGAGAGCTTTTTGCCGGTGTCCCTCGGACGAGAGCAGTCGCCAGTTGCGGGCAGTTGCTGAGGGCCGAGAGCGGTAGAAGGCGCGGTTTTTGCTGCCGTCGATTATGTTGGACACCGCAGCGTCGGCGGCGTCGCACGCGGTTTCCGAGCGGGCGCTGCAAGGACGCACACGGCAGCTGCGCCGGCGAGAGTGCTCTTTGCTCTCGTCGTTGCTTGGGTTAACGCAGCGGCGCGGTGGTGGCGATTTTCGTTGATTTCACCCCGCGTTGGAGCGCCGGCTGTGCGTCGTCGGCTGCAGCAAGGGTCGGCGTCGGCTGTCGGAAGAGCGCGCACGCGTGCGCAAGTGCGCAAACCTTGTGTGCGCTGGTGGTACCAGGCACCGCGGGCACCCCATCCGCCGCCGCCCGACGTCCATTTATTTTGCACGCCGCCGCGGATCGATCGCTTCGCGGCGGGTTCTCCACCGGACGGACTTTGCTGACGCGGAGAAGAGTGGACCTCTCCGCATCGAGCCGGCGGGCTCTCGCTGGCTCTCTTCTCGAGAATGAGAGCCGGTTGGCCGACCGCAACAACATGTGCGGGGTGACCTTCTCCGCGTCGGTCGTTTGAGAGCGAGGCTTTTCTCCGCTTGTGGACGGGTGACCGATGCACTTTGCGTCCCTCCGAAATTCTCTCCACGCAAGCAACGGAACCGGCGGAAGCGTATTTTGGCGAGCGCTTTGCGTAAAATGCGGAAAGGGACACGAGTACGGCAGGACCATAATACTGAGTGCAGCGCGAATGCATCGTGTGTTTGCAGGAGCTATGGTAAAGCATGTAAGAACAAAAGACCGGTGCCACAAAATCTGCCCACACTGCCCCAACGTAAAATTCAAGTCTGCGATGGATTAGCTGCAAATGGAGATAGTACGATCGACGTGCAAATTTATTTGCATGGTCATCGACTGGACCACTTACAGATCTGTCACTCAGCCCCACTCAAAACTCTCGTTTTTATTGCGCACTTTTTACGACTTTCGCTGAGCAACGATCGGCCTTGATGACCGAGGTGAATTCGCGCTGCGAAAGGAAAACAAGCGCCGAGAGTAAGGTGAAGCAAAAAGTGCGAAGTTAGCGAAAACGAAACGAGAGCCACGTGGAAGGTGTAGGACGAAGAAGACTATCAAGCACGAAACTCAAAGAACACGGATTGTTTGATAAATGTGTGCGTCTCAAAATGCGTTGAAACAAATTAGAGCGGCTCCAACTCACTGTCTTCGGAAAGTTTTTGCACGGTCTCCTACTGTAACTCTGGAGACGGAAACGCGAGTATATTCCCTACAGTAAAGTGACAGCGGAATTGCCTTCTTATCCTCATTACTGTAAACCGACAAAAGTCATAGATATTCTTCGGCAATGAGTACTGAACTTACACGCTTTAACACTAGCCAACGTGGCCACATGGAAAAAGTGGATATGGCATGCGAGTGGCATCAGCTTCAAGATTAGTTAACCGATACCCTATAATTTACTGGACATGACAAGACTAATAGGATCGTGAATGAGATGGGAGATGCTTGGTGGCCGACTTATATAAGCCTGGACACCGGAGTAATTAAGCCATTCGTCAACGCCATTCGAGGAATGCCACAATCGGCAACAAGCGCCGTCGCCGAGCGAGCTCTTTGGTCGCGGCTAGCCGCAGCGGGAAGACTTGCGGGAAAGCGCAACATGACGGCAGCAAGGAAATCGGTGGAGGTTGGTACCACCTGGCGCGACAATATGCGCGACCTATAGTCAGCCACCTATCACACTAGCATTAGGAAAGGAAACGGAAAGGAAGGGAAGCATACTAACAGCTCTCGGAACCATAAAAAGGTGACCGTTGGCCGGTGCACGCCGTCCTAGGAGCGAATAAGAAGACGACAAAAGGCAAGGAGTTGAACTGATTTTCTTTGCGGTTGAGTAGCGCTTAATTGCTTGAGGACCAAAATGGCGAATTTATTTAGTTTAGTATACCCATCGATCTTTTGACATTCAAGTAACTTATTAACGCTAAAATTTCATAAATTTTTCCAACCTAGGTTCAAAACGGCCTTTTTGAGTTTCTGGTAAGTAAAGTGTGGCACCTGCCGGCACCAAGAGAAAAATCAGATAGGAGAAACATGCTAGGAGCTCCTTGACGAGGACCAGACCGCTGGCCAGCGCCAGCTCCTTCCTCCAAACGCTGACCTAGTTCATTCGGCGAAGGAGGGGAGGCAAGGAGCAGGCAGCTCAAAGGAGTGGTGACCGCCGGTGGCGCGGGCCACTGCCGCCTTTTGCGGGAAGAAGGACGTGGGTCAGCCGACTGGGACCAGTGGTCAGTCGTGAAGGGGAAGATACCCGTGGATGGCCAGCGGCGGCGGCCGGCTATCGGGCGGCGGCCCTGTTGGCCACTCCTCCCATCCGGTTAGATGGCTGATTCGAATTTTTCATTGACTGCTTGCATAATCTTGTGGCTTCCGACGATCAATGGGTGTCGGGCGGTGGACGGGAAAGAGACGACAAAAACGAATTCCGCAGTGTGGAAGTCGAATGGCGTTAATTTATGCTGTTCAAATGTGTCCAAACGGCCGAAATGGCGCACTTCCACAAGGTGCAGTTGTACAAGAAGAACAATTAGGAGTCATGGGCAGATTTTTCAAGGACCAGGAGCCACGTCGTGGCGCCTAATGGGTGCTTTCGTCCAACTTTATCCAGCTTGGAAGTACAGTGACCAGCTGGCCTAGCGCCCAACTACTGTTGGCTGCCGCTACATACCTAGTAGACTGATCGCCATACGACCCAACATGAACTTTCGAGCTCCATGCAGTGAGACAGTCAGGTGGACCTCTCGAAATACGCTGCACTTTTTCAATCGCTAAATAGCCGTAATGCGCGTTTGGCCTAACGGAAGGTAGCCGCGTGGAAGTGACAGTTTTTGGGCCGTCACAGCTCCGCTTCGGTAATAATGGCCTTGGCTAGCCGATTGATTCAAGGTCATTATTTCTGTCTTTCGCGCTACACTTAACATACAAGGAAGTTATTTAGGCTAGGAAGCTGCTTGCGCTATTTTCACCCTGCAACGCTTCGGCTAGCCCAGGGACTCATGCGCATGCCAGAATTTTGCAACCTTTTGTTGCAAGTGTGCAAGCGCTACGCGCATCGCTCCACATTAAGGCCCACAAAGCTACATGTTGTCAAACCGAGTACAGTAAATGCGCCACTACCTATTACTGTAGTATTTACTGTACCCCAGCAGCCGGCCAATTACAGTAACACCGTCGGTTACGGCAAAATAGGAATTACAGTAAAGCGGCGTTTGGGCCTTACGGCGCTAGTACGCAAGTACGTGTGCACCGAGCAAGCAATATGTTACAGTAAGCGCCTGGAATATATTAAGTACAGCAGACGGCGCTACTGTACTCGGCATGCATGCTCAACTAATAACTAGCTACAGGAATTATTTAAGGCTAGGTAGTTCTAGATGTTTTCGATATTGGTCCCCCGAAATCACCACTTCTCCTTGCTCCTCCTTGTGTATGCGTTGTTCTGTGTCTTGTGGTTCTTGTTCTTCAGGCGCCGCCACGCACTTCTCCTCTACATGACGCATTTCACCTCCTCCTCCTCTCCACAGCTGCTGCTCCTCAAAGGGCGTCCGGCCACCACCATGAGAGGAGGGGCAAGTCTGGCAGCAACATGTGAAGCGTGCGAGTCACTGGAATACGAGGCAGCTGGTGAGGACGGAAAGAGAGGTTTCCACGAGAGCCCGCAGAGAGCAGCCTCCTCTAGGGATACCCAGAACCGGGCGGCTCTCTTGTGAGCGACAGCAAACTGCGAGGAGTTTCCGGGGACGAAGAGGAGTGCACGTGAGGAGCAAAACAACCCCGGGCGGCCCTCAGAGGAGCGCGACAGCCGACCGGCACCGGCTGTCACTGGCGGCGGGGCGGCGGCGGAGAATGGGAAAGTCCACGCCACTTGCGTGCAAACATAGGTGTTTGCGTGAAGGCGGATTTCGGAGCGAGAAAGTGGACGACAACGACAAAGCAAGCGGCGAGTGAAAGTGCGCGGAAAATGCAAATGAGTGAGCGAAAAATCAGCAATGATATGAGTCAGTCTGGGAAACAAAGACGTTGCAAATTTTCTAGCTCAAAACGAGCGACAGGAACGTCTAATTTGTTCATTCAGAGAAACATTAGGTTTTCATTTTACGCGATGCTCCAAACACAAAACTTAAAACACATCTAAAAAGGTAAAGCCAAAACTTGCTAAACAGATAAATAAGCAAATTATGAGCAATTACAGACGCTAATTAAACTAAAAAAAAACTATTCTGCGAAGCGAATTTTGATGTAAAAAACAGTAAGTTTTTACTGTTGGTATCGAAAAAATCCGCTCCAATACTCAGCTAACGTCTTTCCACGACGGACTTACCGGGCACGACGAACGCGGCGGCCTGTTGCAGCTCGGCATCGGTGAGGTCGGGGAAGTCGTCGCAATTATCCATTGTCGCAGTGGTGGAGCACAATGCTCATTCGAGGCGGTGTGGAGCGGTGATCGCAGCACTGCAGACGGAGACGGTCTCTGAACAACAGAGATCAGTTCGTCGGAGGAAAACGGTGGGCCGACGCATAGCAAAACAAGTCGCGAATGTTGTAAACAGTGCGGTCGCGCACAAAGTGGGTCGAAAAACACGTCGATCGCTAAGGGCAAAAGCGTTTGCATACGTGTGCAATATGCCCAAATAAACGGGGTCGACGAAGAAAGATTTCTACGCCTTCCAAATTCGCAATAAAATACATGTTTGAAGTCTTCCTGAAGTGTTCAGAAACCGCGAACCAAAAATACCTTTACATTGTACACCGGCTTTCGAGTCAAATTAGCATAATCCGTCCCGCGAAGCGTAAAAGTACATTGCAAACGCAGACATACCGCGACGTGCTGCAACAAAGGCGTACAAAATACGTAGGATCCTTGAAAGACGTAAAAAAACGAAAGTCTCGATGGGTTCTCTAATTTGCGGAGGTATTCGGCATGGCGTGTAAAAAACCCACAAAGCGTTCGCCACAAGAAAAGACGATAAGAGAGAAACACGACACGAAAGCGCCACAATTAAGACAAACAGCATGAGTCCAAGCGCAGTGCATCATCGAAAGATGCCGTAGCACTTGAAGTGCGCAAATATCTATGCCACAAGCAGTACGCTAGCCATCGGATAAACCTCAAAGTGTTTGGTACTTGAGAACTGCTCGAACATAGAAGTACGCGCCACCGGGGAGAGAGCGCCTGTGGAAAATGTGTGTAGCTAGCTAAATACAAACATGAGTCTGCGGACGATCGGCAAAGTACGCCTTCTAGTGAAAGTGCGCACGTGGATGGGGAGGCGTGATGGTCCTCAATGGGCTCATTAAAGACTGCCAACAGGAGCAGATAAACGTCAATTTGTGGGCGCAGAGAGCAAAGAGAAGAAGACTGTTCATGGTCGATGAGGCCTTCGAAGCGTAGGCAAATGGCTCGCATACCTTCGCGCGAACAAAGCGCCACACAACGACGCACAAACGGTACGTCTTGCTGGCATAGAACACTGCCACATTTTCCGGCAGGTAATTCGGTTCAAAATGCGTGCCGCACAAATTCGGTCACTGGAACTTGAAGGATCGTCGGGGAAAAAAGCCCTGCTTTCCCATGCACTTGGACGTCCTCGTCCGTCCCGTCCCGTACCGTACCGTACTGCGTACCGTATTCTACGGTACGAGGTACGGTACGGCGCAGGTCCAGTACGGGTTTCCGTGCCGTACCGTACTGGCGCAGTACGGAGTACGGTACAGCCTGGTTATCTGGGTAAATTGCGCTAGTACGGGCCGTAGTACGGCTTTAATACAGGTCGTACCGTACTCAGTTCTATTCTCACGGGTGGTACGTAGTACGGTAGGGGGGGGGGTATCGCGTCTAAAGTCAACTTTCCTCGTCGCTAAGTCCGACGCCTCAGACAGAACAGTGTGTATAAGCCATTGACAGTTACCTACCGCGCTTTCACCGGCAGGGAAAGTAGCCCCAAAACCGGTATAATGCCATCGTCTACCCTCACTTGGGGTTCTAGTGCGCCCCTGGGCGGCGAAAAGCGTGTTTTTTGCTAAGAGGAATCCGAGGAATTCTGCAGTAAAAGGGATTCTATTCTCACGCGGATTCTCTAGTTTAAGCCAGTCAGCAAGGTCGCATCTCCTGGTTGTCACCGCGATGCGCCATAGCCGACTGACGCAGAGAGGTATATTTGCGCCTGATACTTCGCCAGTCCATGTGCGATTCTACGATGAGCAACCCCTCTCGGACTAAGAAGACGTGGCACTAGAAGGGCGTAGTTCCTCTACACATATTCAAAACAGTTCGCTCCAGGGCCAAGGATGCGCATAGACGCGCGCCAAAGAAACTGCTGACGTGCTTCAGTCTTAGCTGCCGTGGCCTTTAAAAAGCGCGAAAAGGGGAGCTAATCTCCGTGGCAACAGGTGTTTTCAGCCGCTAGGTAAATGCGGCGATAGCTGCTGGTCTTTGCGTGAGTAACCTCATTCGCGCAGCTGAAATAGCGCTAGTTCCGCAGGCGAACGCCCGTGGTGACTTCAAAAACACAGTGCGGGGCGGAAATGCCACGCTAGAAAGAGCCCAAACATGGCATGTTAAAGGACACCGGAAAATGACGCGACGTCTGAAGCGGAAAAGTGCGCGACGAACGCGTGGGATTATTAAGTCATTTTAAGGACACATGTTTGTGTAGCGAAAGGCTCCACCCGAGCACTAAGAACAACCAAACTTTCCATAACATCCATGTTACTCTTTTTACAAGCATAAAGAGCGAATTCATTGCGTACGCGCAAGGCCTCTATCTGGAACAGGGAGCCGTATCAACCAGTGGACATTACGTAAATTTGCTTAGCTGACCTGAAATAATGTACCTATTGGCCTGCACAGCGCGGTAACTCCCCTCTCGACTACGGCACAAGATGTTCGAAGCTTACAAGAAGCGTCTCAGACGCAACGTACAGACGTGACTGGGTGCGAGTGCAAGCGCATAATATCGGAACTAGGACGGTACGGTTGCCTTACGACTACCGTCGACATATGAAGGGTAGAATGGGCCTTGAACCGGGGTTTTGCATAAGATCAGATGCGTCCAATCCCAGGCGGCATTCGAGAGACCAAGGAACTTTAGGATTTATGACGAAATGTTTCTAAGCAAACAACTGCGTTCTCACCGTCACAAATCACCGCATAAATTAGCGCGAGAGGCGATCGAAGGCGCGCCGAATTACGCAATCATTGGTGATGCGCGCAAGCGACGGTCGCGCTTGGAAAGCGTCACAGTCATTCTTGCACACATAGCGCCCGTTCTGTTCCGGGTACACATGAAGGCCATGTAAGACCGGGACGTCGACGACGAGGCGGATGCAGCTGCGGCAATGGCATTCGCTTCGAGGAGCGAGCAAATACAAAACCATCAGAAAAGCGCAGAGTTCGCTTACCCGGATGCGTCAGCCAGCGCTGAATACAAAGCTGACTTCGTCGGCTTGTGTGTTGCGAAAAAGCGAGAAAAGAATGCAGTAGGTGCTAGGAGACACGCTAAGATGCCAGCCCTGCGCAAAGGTTTCAGGCGAGTGATACAAGCTAAGTTCGTGAGAGGTGAGACCCGAAAAACAGACGCAAATGCCTCTATGCATGCGTTAATAGGTCGTTTTGGGGGCTGTTGCAGTTTTTACCGAGTAGCCTACAGGCCTGACAAAAGTACGTTTAAATGGTGCGTGGAACTACGTGCTAATCTGCTCAAAAATGGAAAAAAGGCCTGGCGAAGCACCAGAAAAGCGCCCGTATAGCGTCTAGTTACGAAGTACACCGCCGTGACGTTTACTGCTCGGAGCCTAACCTACGACAAAGGTCTAGGTTCTAACATTGACGCAGTTAAGCTTATTTAGGCTAGGGAAAAACGAAAGACCGACGAAATACAAAAGAATCGAAAGCATGCAACAAGGCTACGCTCGCGTGCTCAGATGCGTCAGGATAAAGGTGAGAGTGAAGTGTGTGGCGTGTTTTGCACGTTACTTGCCACATTGAGGCATAAGCGTTCACAAGTAAGGCTCTTATGCCCAACGAAAACAAGCTTAGCGAGAGATAATCTACAATAAAGCCGTCAGGTCACTACATCGACGTGGTCGCGTGCATTCATATCTAGAAGGAAACTGAAAAGACAGACGAAATACAATAGATTCAAACAAGACTGCAGCGCCACTCGCGTACCCAAATGCGTCAGGCAGCGCTACAAAAAGGGACCAAGCACGCTTGCAGCGTTTTCGAGTGACTAGGGCGAAACACATTGAGAACTCAGGAGAAAACAACGGTGCGCGGCGTGTTTTGCTAGAAATACGCCGTTCTGCTCGACGTTTACTAAGTTTCGAAGCTCTCCTAAATTGGTCCTGTATTCACGGGAATTCTGAAGCATAGACCTTCACAAAAACAAGGCTCTTATGCCGGATAAAAACGAGCTTATGGGTAGGTATGTATTTCTAAACACAGAGAGAGAGAGAACGGGACCTCAGCACTTAAAGTCCGTTCAAAACGGGAGCTTAATTAAGCGCCGCTCCGCGACAAACTGCGCCAGAGAACGCGGCGGAAGTGTTTGCGCAGCGCCGCCGCTACCGAGAAGCAGCTGCCTTCCCGGCGAAATTTTCCGGTGATTTTGTGGTATTTTCCACGCGCAGATTTACCCGCCCAAATCCGCTAAAGCATGCGCATGCGCACCGCAGAACGCATCAAGAAAATCGCAGCCTTCCATTAGCGGCGATAACAATGCCGAGGCGGATGCTGAGCGGAAGGGATTAAAAGAACAGAACTGCAAAACACGAGAGCATTTCGCCAGGGCTCGGATACGCACAAGTGGAAATGAATCCGCTCGGAAGCCGCACCGCATGACTGGTGATTAGCGCGAAAGCATAGCATAGGAAGAATTAAGAGCTGCTTGAGTGCGGCTGAACTCCGGCCCTTGACCATTTTGTCCCAAAAATACTGTTCGGCGGGAGCTAAAGGATGAGGCCGCAAGTTGTGACTAAATTCCGCAAGTGGCTATTTTGTGGAAGACATTTTTTTCAGGTTTGGAGCTATGTTTTGCAAATAAACAAATCAATAAAAGCCCAGAAGCCGCGTCGTCGCATGACTGGTGAATAGCAGAATAGCATTCGCAAAGTTAGAGCTGCTTGAGTGCAGCTGAACGCCGGTTCTTGGCCATTTGGTCGCTAGGTACTAGCAAGACAAGATGAAGGATGAAGCAGCAATCTAGGCCACGCTAGGTCTTGAGCAAATAGCTATTTTCTGTGAGATTTTCCCCATTTGGAGAGAAGTTCAGCGGGCAAAACTTTTGCGAATTCGGTGATATGTTAGGTCAAGATGAAGAACTTGGGGGATAATGAGCCAAAGTTAGCAACCGAAAAACGCCTGCCTGCGCAATGCGCAGGCAGGCGTATTATCGCGACTGAAATTTTGCGATAGCTTTGCGGGCAGTATTGCGAATTAGAAGGTGCAAAATTGCAAGGTTAGACACGTGATAGTTATTTAAAAAATGCGCTACGTAGGCCACTAACGCGTGCCCGGCATACCCGTTAGACAGACTTAACTCTCGAACTGGCTTGAATTTAACGCCCACAACTTGCGTTGTTTCCATAATTTCATGGAAAACGACATGAGAATTTATTAATGGAAGCGCATGGAATTGGCGCTTCCGGCAACGAAATGTTGCGCCAAATGGTTCCTCTAGCGGCTCTCGACAACTGCCAGAAAACGAGCTATGAGAAAGGCAAAAAAAACAAACAAAAACCAGCTACCGCGCCGCGAAAAAGGAAGCCGATAGCCAGCCAGCGCCCAGAAACAAACCACTGGGCGCACTCTTCCAGCAGCGGCGAACGGACGGACGGAGGAGGAACGGCGGCGGACGAGAAAAATGGGAAAACCATTTGCCGCCAACGCGCCGCGGAGGAGAGCGCAATCGATCGGGCCGCGTGCGGGCCGAAGGTCGACCCCCGCCCGCAGCCGCGAGGAGCAGGGGCCCGCAGCAGAAAGCGGACGCCTCATCGCAGCGCGGCAAGTCCTTTGTCCCCGGCGCCCATCCTCGCGGCGGGCGATGGGTGCGCGCACGCGCGCAGTCCGTTCGGACCAAGTTAAAGTGTCGACGGGGAATGAGCCACCACCCCACGAGGGGGGAACTATTCGGTGGCTCGGGTGGGCCACCGCTGCCACACCAGGTAATTTCCGCGCCACCGTCGGCCCGAGAAGGATCACGGAGGTCGCCGCCGCCGCGCGCCGGAAGACGAGAGTGAAAGGTGCGCAATGTAAATGCGACGACTTGCGCACGCGCAACTTGACGCCTTAGGAGGTTGTAAAGTTACCTAAATGGGCGTGGGCTACTCGGGATTTCACAGCGTCCTGGCTAATAGAACGGTGATTCCAGGCTGAAAGCAGTGTACCGCTAGGGCCGCAAATAACGCATCCATTTTCGTGTCTTGCTTAAAGATTCAAACCCGAAACAGTCCGTATTTGCCAGACTACCAAACACGCTGAACCGGTGGCCCATTTAGGATGGGTGGCAAAAACGGGGCCTCCTTCTAACAGTCGTTCCTTTAAATGTAGGATCCAACAAAAGTTTTATGCACTTGTTAGGCGAACCGGGTGGGTGCTACCTCAAAGCACCTTGCCCAGGCCACGCCGTATCAGAAATGGGGCAGGAGGTATGCCTGTAAAATAGATGAAAAAACCAGGGGCCGACACATAGAACGAATAAACTTGGTGAAACTGACCGACTCTCGTTGTGTCTATGCTGATGGCAAGCTTAAACACCAAACAAACAAGTAAATGGGACGTTTCCATGACTCTAAACAAAGTTGCATAGGTCGCATATTATTCAGTGTACTCTCACCCAACGTTACCGCTAATGAAAATGAGTTGCCTCGCTATTCGCGAGCTAACGGACGGAAGAGGTGGTTGAAAATGTATTCCGACTGGCATAGTAGCGAATAACACATTCCGATATTCAGAAGCAAAGCATAGGGAGACTGGATTTAACGCGCCGCACATCCAAAAACATCTAAGACGACAAAGGAGCAGCTGGACCCTTAAGGAACGCCCGACGCAGGAGAGTCAATGAAAATTGCATTTAACTCTCGGAAGGAATCGAAAGTGAAACGCGCAAGGACGCCCTTCGCGTCGCCGTCGGTGATCGTCGCCGCTGCCTCCTCCAACCGATTGCGCGCACCTCTTGGAGGAGAAGGAGGAGGTGCGCCCGAGGAGGAGGCAAAATCTCATCATCATCAAAATACCATCTGGCGGTGGGAACCGCCGTCCGCTCGTGAGGGACACCGCCCGGCGGATGCGGACGGCCTTCCGCCCTCGAGGAACTGCGCGCTGTGGAGGAATGCGCGGGCTCGCGCAAAGACAGCGCCGCACAAACAAACCGGTCCCCGCCGCGCGACGGTGGTTCGGTGCGCATCGCGGCAGCTGTCCGAGGGGCGCACGCAGAAGGAAGGCGAAGGGGCAAAGCTGTGAAGGAATGAGCTGAGCTGGTGCGCGAATGCGTGCGCAGGGTTCAACTGAGGAATCAAAGCGTGCGAGAGAAAAAGTATAGTTGTAAAAACGGAAGGGTTTGTTCCATAGCTGCAAAGACAACTGGACTCATCAAAATAGACCAGGGTTCTCGCATACTTGACCCAGTGCTTTGGCGGTAAAGAACATGCGATCCCTCAAGCGCGTACGAAAGGAAGAACAAAGACAATTGAGGCCGGCTAGCCAGGCAACGAGCGTTTCCGCTGCAAAAATTATAATCACGCGGGGAACTGTCAAGCAAATCAGTCGGCTTCTTTTGCTGAGGACATTCCCGCGGATGACATTCAGACTCCTTCCCAGGTACGAGACCGGGTAAGATGCAAGACAAGTAAACACGTGCCCGCCGCTTAATGTACATTAATCGGGTAGGGGATCAAGCAGAGACTGAACTGATGGATCTACTGACATGCGTTTCCTCCGACTCACCCAGAGCATGCACTCCTCTAGCTTGACTGGTTTCACGTTGTTGAAACATCCGTAAGTCATTACGCTATTTTGAGGATATTAAGAGGCCCCACTACGGTAAGTGGTATTCCCACATGAGCGATAGGAACATGGCACCGTTCCCTCGTGTGATGAGCAGAACAGCACGAAGCGGAACCGGCAGAACACGTCATTTGAGAATGACAGGGAGCTTAAAAAATCCATATTGATCGATCTGAGTACTCTATTTCCCGCTTGTATAAAAGACAAATTAACAGCCAAAAGGTCACCTTAGGAGAGGAGAGGCCAGCGCATGCATGTCCCACTCCATAAAATGTTGTTTATTTACCGTCACATACGCAAGTTGAGCCGCAAACAAGTGCCGTACGGTCTTAGAATTCCGACGATTTGAAAGGATCGCACATTTCGGGAAGGAACGGAAACGTGGAACGCGTACGGAACGGTACCGGAAAACAATGGCAGTGGCAGAAAAAAGGGACCAGAAAATCTCGGCAGTACATCCGGGGCCTAGTGTGGCCTTGAACTGCCCCAGACACACCACTTCATCGGTTAATGAACGGCTACCATTCACGCAGGGTTTACAACCTTTCCGACCGCTTCCGCCACACCCATTCTGGGCCAATAAACCTCAGCTGAAAGGGCAGTTTTTTTGGCGTTTTTGCTCTTTGTTCCACCACCCGGTCGAGAAGGCCACCCACTTGTTCTTCGCCGCCGCAGGGCATTCGAGGCGGTCGGCCCAAATTGCCCCTCTCATCGGACTTTGATCATGCAGACCCTGGGAGGCTATTCCCGGCCGCCCAAATGAGCTCTCGCCACAGCGGAAGAGGGACGCTTTCGGCGGCCGCATCATTAAAAGCGCATCAAAACACACGCGAGAAACGTGCCACGGCGGGCGCCGGCACGGACGCCATAAACCCAACCGAAAAAAGTGCAATTTGATTCGATTCTCTGGTTTGTTCTTGTTGAGCAAAGCCGGAAAAGGAAACTGAAATTTCTTGGCATATTGCCTTGGATCTAGCGCAAAGCATACCAGGCTTGTCCGGCAGCGTTGGGCGGTCCCGGACCCGGAATCCGGGGGTTCGGGTCCCGGTCCCCGTTTCCAAATTTTGTAAGCCCCGGTCCGGTCTCGGAGCTGAAGAAAGTCCCGCCCAACGCTGCTTTCCCGCGGTGCGCCGGGGGCTCCCCCAGGTTAGCGGTCGGCTTGACGTCCCATATTAGCACCCACCCACCCACCGACTGGATGTGGGAACCGAGCCGACCGTGCATAATTAGCGAACGTTTGCTTGGAAGGCACCATCCGTATCCTGACGTTTTGATGCATGCTAGTCGACGGACGATAAAAAAATGCCATTGTTGTTTTTCATTCCTTAGACCACCGAGCAGGCCACAGCAATCGAAAACGAAGCCAGGAACGTCTCGGGAAAGAACGTTGCGACCTCCGGCAAGCACGCCTAGCGTCGGGCTAAAAATTGGAGAAGCCTAGCATTTGCAAGTTCGAGACTTTTTTGGCACATCTGACCAGCTCTTCAACTGATAGTGATTTACTTCCGTCATAAAGTGGTTCAAAATAGACAAGAGTAGCGCATACGTAGTGGATTCACAAACAAGCTTGCAAACAAACAAGTCAACAAGGCCGGGAAAACAAAAAGTTTGTAAGCACGTCGTCGTCTGAAGCACGGGAAGTGAATCAGCGCAGTTCATAACGACATGAGACGGCATGGTATTTTGCACGTGAAAAGCGTTCACTCGGAAAATAACGGAATAAATATAACGGAAGCCAAATATGTTCATACACTTCTGAGCACAAGTGAGCACGTCAAAAACACGGGAAAGCGCCAATGAGTAAGTGTCCCTTACGCGTTGAAACAGTGATGGCTCTACCCATGCAAAGCGAGCTCCGTTTGTCCGCCCGCCTGTAATGCTTTACAATCTTTTGCTGTCCTGAAGGAACTAAGCCTAGATTCTTTGCCATTGCCGAGGTCTTTGGGCTCTAATTTGACCCATGTTTATCACTTAGGCCTGCGTTTGGGCTTAGTCCTACATCACAGGCCGAATCCAAAATGTCTTATGGCGGTCCATACATCTTTAGTCATGCGTTATCGACGTTGCTGACTCCGATCCAGGTCCACCTGAAGCTACGGGTCACTTAGGCCTCTTGTTCGACCACGATATGACAAAGTCAAAGGTTGCGCATTCGATCTTACTAATGTCGCCATACGAACGCCTCAGTGGAGGACCCCGGTAATTCGCCTCCTAGGCTGTCTCACTAACTGGCGTTTTCGGACGAAGTTTTCGCAGGTACTTTGAGATGGAAAGTGGGAAGATCTACCAGACATTACGACGGGACTCTACACAACAGGAGGCAGTAACGAAGCTACTTGCGGTCGGATTTGTCGCTCGTGGACTTCTCGCTAGAACTGCTAGAGCTCGAAGTTGGTGTCTGCAGCCTCTTCTGCAAAAGACGTGAAGGAACTAACAACAGTGTAAAATTTGCTCTCTATTCTCATTAGGAAGCATCCAGATGTCCTGCGAGTTCAAGAGATACGGACTTGCTAACTCTATTTTAGCAGCGATTTTCAGACGCCACCGTAACTAGGTCATGAATACAGTCTTCAAACAGTTTTGAGGGAATTTTATCCAACCGCTTAAATACTCCAACCGCCAACGCGCAGTTTCCACGCGTTGGACAGTGACGAGATCTCTGAAATCACGGCTTTGCAATGTCAAGGCAAGTCACGTCACGGTGTACAATAACGGCAATTTTAGGGCAGTCACGTGAGCCGTTCCGTGATGACATCCCCGTGACATGAGCCATGACGTGGTCACGGCAAAAGTCATGTCACGGCTCACGAACGTCACAGCCGACCATCCCTAGCGGGAGGGGACAGACTTCTTCAAGGCATGTTCCCGCTTGGGTTAAGCATAACAGACCGCACCCCGCAGTGGAGAAGCTGTGGCCAAAGCCTGGCTTCCCGTTACTGGATGCTGCCTTGAGATTAGATGGCCGGAAATTGCGACAAAGCGTTTCCAGTCTGTCGCAACCAATCAGTTTGCCCACTTACGACTTCTTCCTTGAGCTCCTGCTCCAACAGCGTGGCGCTGATCGGCTTCCACTTGATACCGACGCGGATGAGTTCGCTTTCAGCGTCCTTGCCGACTGGATTGGGGACTGTAAAAGCAGGCGTTAAGCAAACTATACAGGAAAACCAAACGCTACGGCCCGTGCCATGTTAAAATTGCGTCCCGTACCGATTCCGTTCCGGACGGAACGGTTGACAGTAGAGGTAGTTAGCCCTGCTGTGGTAACGGCCGCTCCCGTTTTCCGTGCCGTGATTCACGGGCCGGATCACGGCCGGGGGTGGTCCAGCACGGATCGGCTCATAGCACGGCCCCGAATTTTTGCCGTCTTCCGTGCCACGCCAGCCCGTTTTATTCCGTTTTAGTGCAACGGCTCGAAAATTTTGTAAAAACGTGAGGGCAACAGCTTTCTCGGCACGGGATGGCTCACGGCACGAGGTGGTCCAGCACGGGTCGGCACATGGCACGGCAGGAAGTCCGACTACCTCTAGTTTACCGAAGATTTCCTCCTGTGGTGTATAAACACGGAACCTCTCTGGTGGAAATACCGGCTTACCCAAGAGGAAATTTCCCAAGCTGCGCCAGGGGTCCTTGGAGACGAACGAATGAGAACGTCCGCCAGACAGCTTGCGCAGATCGTCAGCCCACCGCGGACATTCCGACTCGGGGATGACCGAACTGAAGAACGGGACGTTCTTCACTTCGGATGCTGGCATCTTGCACTCGGACAGCTTAAATGAACATGCATGTCAGCAATTACGGCCCATCATCAATGACATGATTCTGTCACGAATGACAAAAAGTGGATAATTTTTGCAACAAAATCATCAAAAGTTCAAAATGTTTTTTCTATTTTACCAATGTTTTTGAATTTTGCGCGCTTTTATCAGAATTGCTATGCTACATTACCATTGGTAGCAGGCTTAAAGAAACAAATAAAAGCATGAATATGCGTTTTTTTAGGCAAACTTGGCCCAAGTTTCGGGGAAATCGAGTCACGGATCATGGCCGCTATTTGGTCACCGCACGGGTCCCGTCACTGGGAGAGAGACCGCGTCACGGACCACGTCACGAGGCGGGTCGCGACTAAGCCTATAGTCACCAGCATGCGTGCGTGGGAAACGCCTTTCGTGGAAGGCACGAGTGAGCATTCCAATGAAGGCTACCCTTTGCCCGTTGCATGGATAACCTTCGATGTTTCTCGAAAAAACGGTTTCGGGAAAATGTGGATATTCTGTGAGACCGCAAAGGCTGTTCGGGCAAGGTTCTTAGTGCACTTACATTTTTGAGGAAGGCTCGCTCTTGTAGTTTTCTGTCCAAATCCGACCCTGGCGCCATCTTCTCAACGCTAAGCTCCTCGTACGCCTCGATGTTGATCTCGCCCGCCATCGCCTGCGTCGAGTCCATCGCTGCGGTTTTGCCTCCGTACGCCATGTCCAGGTACGCGAGAGCCAAGAGTCGCAAGTCCAGCTGGAAAAAGTACAGAAATCAATAAAACGCGTGATACCGACTAGTCCTTTCCGTACACGCATCTGATGATGTCTGGAAAATTTAATGATTTTGTTCAAATGAAGATTTTTACGCACAAGCCGTCACACTATCAGACGCATACTGAGGATGACTCACGCCGACGCGTGGCAACGGTGTACAGTCTCACATGCAAAAATTTGGCCAAGCCTGAGGTTACAAACGTCTCTCTCGTACAAGCTAAGCCAGTAATGGGTACAAAGTTTTCATTTCGCATGACGCATCACTCCTATTTTGAACCGACGCCGACAATCGGAGCAAAAAAACTTGCTTGCATCGCTCATTCGACTAACTTGATGACTCGATAGTACGTTGCAGTTAGAGTAAAACAGGATTTTGGAGCCGTCACGTCGCATGCTGCCCCGTGCCGCCGTTCTCCATGCCGTCGTGCGGAATGGGACACTGCATGGCGCGTGCGTCCTGTGACGACCTTTCCCGCCCAGCGTTCATCAGGGATATTTGAGAACACCCGTACAAAATTGGTGCGTATAGCTAAGTCGCTAAACGATGTTAGCTGTCGGGAAAGGAAAGACTATGTTTTTTGGGAAACTAGATGAGCTTGACGATATGCTAGAGGTACATCCGGAGAATGTACTAGATGAGAATAAGCGAGGAAAATCAATGGCGAAGCGCGAAGAAGCGCTTGAGTCGTGTCTATTTTCGGCCCTAAATGAGGAGAAGGAGCTGCAAGGTTGGGTGCAGGAATGGCTAGGAGCACGAGCTGGATGGCGAGAAGCCGACATGATAGAGATTTAGACATCCTCTGTAGCCTCTGGGACATGAGAGGCTGTCCCGTGCCGTAAAGCCTTGATAAATTCAGCGTAACGCTTTGCACTACGGCCAGAAATTACGCCGTGATCGGGTCCTAACTACCTTATAGAGCCTCCCATGCCGCAAAACCATAGTGGAAGACAACGTTACGGCTTAATCGAATGCTGTAATGGAATGTCGTGCTAACGTCTTAAAGCCGCACCGTAATTTGCCGTTAGGATCACCCTAATACCCGCAGTTACGGTAGGGCTGAGAAAACCCTACTCGCTACCAGCACACTGCGACTGTTTGTTACTTCACGAAAGTATGAAAATCTCACATTCCTGCGCAGTTTCACGCTTCTGACCCTATATCGACGACGACCACAACCTGGGGCTTCAGAAAGGTTTTCAAGAGAAAACCTTGATGGAACACTGGTACCGCAAAGCCTACTCGATCACAATCGTGCGCTGCACCACTTACAGCGTGTATGAGTCACCCACCTGCTTCTTTCGACCCAGCGCCTGTTCATGCTCTCCTTCCACCTGCTCTGGCTGGCCATAGCAGAGGGAGCAGCCGAAGTCGGCAAGAAGCGCGTGGCGATCACCGTTCGGCGCCATCCAGATGAAGATATTTTGCGACTGGACGTCACAATGAACGATCTTCAGGCCGTGAAGCACGGCTAGGGCTTCAGCCACCTCGATCGTCCACTGAAGTTACGCTGTTCCTGGTAATTAGCTCTTCGATATCCTACATTAGCTCCTCGCAAGGCAAAATTTAAAAAAGGAACATGAAAATAGGTAATACATCCAAAAGTATTCAACTCATGGCAAAAAAATGCAGTCGAACTATTTTGATCGCGCCGCGCCTCACCAGGTAAACTTCGGCATGACGCCATGTGTACCGTTCGCCGTTCCGTACTGACCCTCCGGGCAGTACAAAAGCGTATTTTGCATCGCTCTTATGGCTTTTACGCTCCATAAAAGACGTATTACGGTAGGAAACCCTCACCCGTACCGTAAAGCCGTACTGGCCGACACTATCCGTGCCTTACGCCGTGCCGTATAATACGGCTTTCCGGCACGGAAACGGCCTGTACAACGACCCGGCTGCCGAAATCTACAAGAAGGTGGCAGGACGCAGCCGATGTTAAGCAAAAACAGATGTTCCAATTTAGCGTGTTCGTGTACTCACTGTACTCAGAGTAACTCACTAAGAGCTTGTACGGCTGGAACTCCTCGGGCAAGGATCGAGCTTGTCGCGTGTCCGCGTCCTTCTGCACGATCGGGCCGTCACACAGCGGAAGTGCT
This sequence comes from Aphelenchus avenae, assembly GCA_020875895.1. Classification (NCBI taxonomy): domain Eukaryota; kingdom Metazoa; phylum Nematoda; class Chromadorea; order Rhabditida; family Aphelenchidae; genus Aphelenchus; species Aphelenchus avenae. The sequence goes on along the minus strand of JNEY01000637.1, from coordinate 46,932 downwards.
ACGAGTAGGCAGGCGGTACTTTGGAAGACTTCGACGCACCAACCAAAGATGGGGAGAACGAACGGCGAGCTGAAGAGCTGGCAGTTGTGTTTTGAACAAAAACGACAATGCGTAACACTAATGACCCAGCTGAAGTCTCATCTAGGCCCTGCGCTGCGCGATGATGGGGCGGTGTCAACTAGAATAATTTCGGGCTCTGTGTCTCAGCCTTTCAGACCATCAAAGCCCGCTTGCCGCCAAAGGTGAAAAACTGCATAATAGCGAACGGGATGGGCGAGCAGAAGGTAAAAAGACTCGCGCCTGGGGTTGATTCAAGAGATGGTTTTAGGAAGTACGTCTGCGAAATGCATTTTCGAGTTTCCTGGCCCGAAAATGGGGTGATTCTTGAGCCAGAAAAAGAGTAAAATCAGTGAATTTTGGACCAGGAACCAACTTTTAGCGGTCGTAAGAAGAAAAAAAGGTGTCGAAAAGTAGCCGAAAACGAGCTAAAACGTGAGGGCATTTTGGGCAACGTGGTCCGGGTCGGAGCCCTCTCAGAAGTGCCGCAACCGAAAAGATCGTTGAAGCCGAGAATTAAAGCATGACTAGAACAATGAGTCGCGCCGCATACCCACTGGAGCCTGAGGACGGACGAAACAGGAGCTCGAACCATGGCTTTTAAGCTACACGTGGCGCTATACGAGGGAAACACTAGAGGAAACGACAAGCAAGCCGTGAATGCAAAGCAAAACAAGCAGTATCAACAAGCCTAGAAGGACTAACCTCTGCGCCGCCTTCCACTGATTCCAGAGCTCGCGCGACCAGAGCGCCAGTTTGTGCTGGCTCACTCCGTACTTGTCCTTTCCTGACGAGATGGTGATCTAAGAAGCGTTTTTTCGAAATTTTAGTCAATTAGCTCAATTTTTGTGCAGTGTCCGAGCATTNGTTCGTTCAGAGAATCCGGAAAAGGAAGAACCTTCTTGGGATTTTTTGTAAGAACCAAGAAGCAGAACCAACGTGGCTGATCTGGCGCAAAAAAACGTGGAAAAAAACAATTCAACGTCTGCTTGAAACAGGAAGCTTTATAATGTGGGGCACACAGGTACCTAAAAAGGGACGCAAAGGCGGAAGTATTGTTAAGCTAATATTTTACAGTCGGTTAACACTTCGTGTTTACTAATAACGCGACTTGGACTACTGCGCACGACAGGTATATTTTAGCATAATTTCGCACTTTTGCTTTCCCTGAAAAGAACTTACCGCCGTCGGAATAGCGCGACAAACGACCGACAACACGTCGGCTCAACCCGTGGTGCTTTTGACTTGCCGTCTCGACTTGACCCGGCGAGCGATGACTCGATCGAACGCATAATTGGCGCACGTCTGCTGGAGGCAGAAAGCAGCCCGCGCTGCCACTCCTTTCCGGCAACTTGCTAGTCGACGACGATAAAGAAAACACCTCCACGCATAAATTAGCAACGGTCACACCCCGTGTCAGTTGCTTCGGTGATCTTGCTTTGCATTCGCAATCCGTTAGCGCTCAAACTTGCTGTCAGGCTTTTAAGTTTGTTCGCGTCCGCAAAAGATTGAAACTTCACCTTCTCACTCTAGCGAATAGCGTTCGGAACCCTAGGCTTAGAAGTTTGACGATTGTGGAATGCTGTTTTCCCGCAACCCAAGAATTCCCCACGATCATTTTACGCCGCTTTCGGGCATTCAGCACGCAAAGTCTGACGTTTTCGGTTAGGTTGTGCATTGTGTCCGCCTTTTAGCACTTTGATTTGCCGACTAGTTCCGCTGAGTAACCTTGTAACTATGAACACGTCCACGGCGAAGGGCGCTTTGTGCTATCGATCGCGCTATCCGACGGTATGGCGCGACAAAGGCCAACATGTTTTCGAGTTGGCAGGAGGCGTCGAGTCGTTCCGATGCATACGAGGGAGCCATCGCTATCCGGCCATTTCGTAACAGACGCGTCGACAACGAACAAGAAAGCACATAAATGCTTTCTGCTTGCTCCGAGCATAAATTAGCGACGGGCATACCCAAATTAGCGAGTGACCCAAAAAGTTTATCCCAGAATGCTCGTCGTGGTCTAAAACGTCGAGAAAACATGATTTTCACGCAAGTCAAACTTACCTTGTAAATGGGTTATTGGCTGTTGCTCTAATTAGGGCCCCGGGGCCCTAATTAGAGGGAGGGCCCTAATTATTTTGCTCGGGTCCAAAGGGGGCCCTAATTGGAGGGAGGGCGGTAATTAGAGGGAGGGCTCTAATTAGAGGATTTACGGTACCCCGTGCCAGCCCGTTCCGTAAACTTGCCTTGCATTGGAAGTTCGTACGCCTTCACACTTGTAATTATGCGTCAGGGTCCACTTTTATCAGTCGGGTCGAAACTAGTGTTCGGTAAGACACCCCCCGTGCCGTTCCCCGTGCCCGTGCTACCCCCTCCCGTGCCGTTCCCGTTCCCGTGTCAAAAAAACGGACCGTTACCCGTGCCCGTTCTCTGAACCACAAATACGCCCAAAAAGCCGTATTTTCATAGAAAAAGTTCATCAGAGCCGCCATTTTGGCCATTAGATCTTAACGTATCGTGGTTCCAGCAGTAGGAAAGAAGAAACAATGGAAAATTAATTTAAAAATTTTAAAAAAATTGTAAAAAAATATGCGTACTTTTGGGAATTTGTTCTTCACCAAAGGGTCCCCCCTTGGATTATTCGTAATTTTGAGGTAAAAAGGGGTAAAAAACGGGTCCAAGAAAAACACCCTGTTCCATCCCCCCTCCCGTGCCGTTCCCCGTGCCCGTGAAAAACGGGCACGGGAAACGGGAACGGTACCGTTCCTCACGGCCCGTCCCGAACACTAGTCGAAACCTTCGACCCACTCTGTTGAATAGCGTAACTTTTTTTGCTGATTTCCTATTGTGAATGACTTCATGACCGGGAACAATGGTATTGCTCTGAAGTGCGCTTCTGAATCTGTTTTTCGCCTGCCTTTCGATAGGGGCCAACAACGTACTTTTGATACTTTTTGCCTCGTCGTGCTGTTCGAAGAGACTACCATGCTCTTGTTACGCGTTGATTTCCTGATGGCGGTTGCATCTACTCGATTGGTTCGACGTATCATAGTGTTTTAGAAGTCATCCTGGATGGCCTACAATCCTAAAATCCCTGCCGTCGTCGGCCGTTTCAGTGTGGACGCTGCGAGGACCGAGTTCATTCGCTTAAGACTGGAACTGAAAAAGCTACTCTCGCCCGAAGAGGACTGCACCATCAGCGGAAAAGAAATGGTGCGTTTCAACGCGTATATGTGACCCAGCTAGGTCTCAGCAGACAAGATACCTATGCCTAGGACTTCCTCATTTTTAAGTTCAAAATATGGAGAATGTAAATTTAACCTAGACGTGGCAAAACTGTGGATGAAATGCGAGCGTCTGAAAACTGTATCCTCTAGTCTTTTGCCACTGCTTACGAGTTGTGAGCAAGTTATATCAGGCTAGAACTTCCCAAGCTTAGGCTGATAATCGAGAACGTTCCATTTTAGAAGGTCATTCAAAGCCTCGACGAGAAAACGCTTGTCGAGCAGGTGGATTCGATGCGGGAGAAGGTCGAAGCACAAAAGCGATTTCTTCGACATCGTGAAGAGGTACGTCCTCTAGGCACGCAGCTCAAGATTAGCCACCGGCAGCCGTACCGCACACCGTACCATACTAACCCATCTCTGAAATCGTACAACCGTACTATCGGTGCCGGTCCTCTGTACTTCGTACCGTGCTGACCCTCGTCCCGTTGCGTGCACGTACCTTACTCTGCACGGTACGAACCGTAATACGGTAAGCGTGCCCGTCTTTGTACGTAGCCGGTGGCATTAGGGGTATGACGCCCCCACAACCAACTTGAACGTCTTAGGAGAATTCGGCTCAGCCTACGACCATCCAGGCGGCTATGACAAGCGCTGAACCGTCTACGTCAGCTAGCGAGGAAAATCCGGAGATCGACGCGATCATGAATTCCTTCAGCCGCTTGAAAGTAAGACAGAAGCGTTTCTTTTGCTGAGGTTTTACTGTCGGTAGCGGTGTGGGGCTTGCGCGTGTCACGCAAGTGTTAGGCGTTTTCATTAAAAGACGAAGAGACCGTTTTTTTGTACTCCAGAGGCTGTAAATGACGTTTTCTAAGCGCGGCCTCATTTAGCTAATTGTACAATGCGACGAAGCCGATCAGCATAACACCAGCGCAGGCCCGTCTCCTCGGCCGTTAGTGCACAACCCGGCAGGCGTTCCGATGGTCTGGACAAACGTCGTAAACAGAGACGGTCAAATGGAAATTTGCCACCTGTCAAGCGACGGTCACTACTCGGTCGTCGCAAGATCGGTAACGGAAGCACGAAAAACGCCTGACTAAATGTGGCTTTAGCTTTACCTGCCACCGGAGTTCAAGACCTTCCCGTCGCCTTGGTACATGCCGCTCGCATTCGGCTGGAGTAGAAACGTAAGTGCTGGAACGTTTTTGGTGGGTCCTTCTTCCGTATATCCTTTAGCTGGACGAAAATGGTGACGTCGTGTACGATACCCCTTACGAGGAGAAGCTCCGGACTATGCGAGAAGTCGCAACGTACTTGCAGGTACCGACTAGTAGTGGCGTTTGTTGAAACGGCGGTCCGCCACCATAGCCCGATGATAAACGTCTTTCTCAATTAAATATCACTGAAGCAGCTATGGTATTGTATGGCCACGATAAACCTAAAAGCCTAGAGTAAATGTAATAAATAGAGCAAAAGCGTAAAACCCGATTTTTTTAAGCTTGCAACTGTTTCAAGTCCAGTTTTCGTGACCGTTTTGGAAGACGGGACCGAGAATCGGAATCGCTTTAGTTTCCCTCTGGCCCAAGAAGCTCCTAGCACCACTGAGTCATAGTTTTCAAATCAGTTTAGACGTACGAGGCACCGGCTTGCTACACTCCCCACCATCTGTACATCGGCCTATTCACCTTCAGCAAGCTCTGTGATCCGCGCAGGGCAATTCCAGTGGACTTGGCACATCCTGAGAGCTTCGCTGATTTCAGCCAAGGACACGCGTGTCCTCCGGTTATCATCCGCAAGACTCCGGACAACCAGCCCTTCCCCATGGTTCGCACTGGCTTTTCATGAATTTTCATCCGTTATTTACTTCCAGTTAGAGTACGCGACCGAGCGCGAGATTTCGAGTGCCGTCTTCAAGGCGGTGGAAAAGGAGCTCCAAAGCCCTTTGGGGTGCGGCTGCACTGGTATGTCTTTTTTACTAGAGTTTTCGGCCGTGCCACGGTTCCGGGCCGTTTCCCGTTCCGTCCTAGCATGATACGGACCACGGAACGGAACCGGCCGGGAAAGGCGCCGTTTTCCGTGCTGTGCTGGTGCCCCAGACATTGGACTTTAAGCAAAAAATGACCGAGATTGGGCAACCTCGACCAACAATTTCAAAAATTGTGTCAAGGGTTGTGTTATACGGTGTCAAAACTAGCGGCTGGGCTGCGCTGCGCGCATCCAGAATTCGAGCTCGATATCGCATGTAACCGGAACTCTTTCCCCCTAGGCCCTCCTTAAAAATTGATGCTATTTTTGGATTCTGCATGCTAGAAAACAATGTTGGGACCAAATTTAGCAACAGATCTCCTTCTTTCCCGCTATGCGCATGCGTGCATAGCGCTCACCTCCCATGGAAGTAGGACGCAAATTTTCGAAGTATGAGCGACCAAAACGTTTTTCATAGCAAACCAATTAAGCTTAGACATTTCCTTTTATTCAAATTTTTATGGGCTGTCAAATGAGACCAAAGTTGATCATTTAGCGAAAACTTTTGGGCGACGGACATACATCTGCCCTTTAGTGTATAAGGAAAAGGATGGTGCAGTACCGCTTGGCACGCATGTGCGTATCATGCTTGCGCGCAGCCTGATAAGCTACACGCATTAAACGTACCCAATGCATCGCTATTCGCACTGGCACAAATCTTTGTTTCATTTGATGCACGAGTTTTCCTAAATAAATTATCCCCTTTTGCCTAAGCCTGAAAATAAGCAAACAGCCTATGCTTAGACGATGGCTGAGTAACATGAACTAAGCAGGTGGAAAAGCTGTTACAGGGCCAAACGACCGAAACCCGAAGAACGGGAACCAACCAACGGGTTGCCTTACGCCGTCCGTACTTGTAGACGGATGCCTCGACGAGACCAAGTGCGCCTGTCGCCAGAAGACCCTGACGCGGCTGGCTGACGAGTGGCCTAAGGCATTGCGACCTATAAGCGCTGTCTGCGAATATGGTACGCTCAACGAACGTATTCCGACCGGCATCTACGCGTGCAACCAGAAGTGCGCTTGCTTCAACAAGCCTATCGAGCCTCATCAGCCAGGGCGTCCTGTTGTTGTCTGGCCAACGTGCTCGAACCTGGTGTTTCACCGTGGCTCTGCAATTCCCATGGAGGTCAGTGGCGATTTCAAATCAAGCGGCATTTTTCGCAGTAGACATATATTTTCGAGTAAAATTAACCTGGAACCGTATTTCGGTACTGCTGCCGTAAGGGGGGGGGCACTATGTTATGGGGGGAACATGTCTTGCTATATTATGGGGGGGGCAGTCAAACTATCGTATGGAGGGCCACCAGTTTTCTAACAGTGTAGTAATACATTAGAAACAAACTTCGTTTTTCACTAAAAACAAAGCACTGCCCCCTATATCATAGTGCCCCCCCCCATACGATAGTAGTACCCTTTTCGGAAGCCAAAAAGGGAGTATGCGTATACCGCGGATTACCGCGGAGTACACGCCATTTTTATTCGCTCACACTTTTTTCGGGAAAATTTTTCGAATTTTCTCGCTTTCAAGAAACCATGATTTGTATCGTGTGATTCCCTAAATTGCAGATGTACCGCCACAAAGATATGGGCTGGGCCGTCCGCACGCTGGTCGACATCCCGAAGGGTGCGTTCGTTGTGAAGTATGTCGGTGAAGTCATCACTGACGCGGAAGCTAACCGTCGCGAGGACGGTACCTACTTCGCGAACCTCGACTTCCCGCTGCTGGGTCGCAAGAAGCGTTCGTCGTGGACGGGAAGTTCTACGGGAACGTTGCTGCCTTCATGAACCACCCCTGCGAACCGAACCTCTTCGGACAGCACGTCTTCGCCGATTGCATCCACGACAGATTGCCACAGCTCGCGTTCTTTGCCGGAAGGGACATCACGGCCGGGGAGGTAAGCACTTGATGTTTAGTATGCTCAATCTAATGTGGCTGCTCGTTCCAAAAGAATTCTAAAAGAATTAATATACCCTTGTAAGTGCTATTTTGCGCTGACTTTTCCCCAGTGGCGTAGCGAGAATCCGAATTTAGAGGGGCCAAGAGGTTAGGGTGGGCCAAGATTTTGACCGCCAAAACGATCTCGCCCCTATCCTGGGATCTTAGGAACGACCCGAGTTAGCTAAATCATCGGCCCAGGTAGCTGAGTGAATGCCTGTTGAACTTAGAGAACGACTAGCCAGTCATCCTTCCCGTTATTTTATCGCAGGCGATTAAATGTCAATGTGCATTCAGACGAACTGGTAAACACTGTTGTTTCGACTTAAAAAGTTTTAGGACCTCAGCTGGGACTACCGCTACGAGAACCTGAAGCGTGTGCCTTGCAAGTGCGGTTCGGAGAAGTGTCGCGGTTGGCTCATGTGAAGGGACGCTCATCATTTCTCAGTGTTTTCAATGCTGTCTCGCGATCTCCATAATCCCTCCGCATCGCTCAGTTCTGTCCCAATCAGTTCAAGTTCTTTGTCCTCAGGTTAATCCGGCCATTTTTTTCATTAATTCAACTTTCTCTCTCAACTTTCAGCTCTGAATCGCGTTCAAGCTCAGCCTCCCTGCCTCCAGTAGCGCGATAACGTCGCTTCCCTTCCATTCATATCCATTTTCAGTTAATAAACGTTTTTTTACCTACTTGCAATCTCTACATGGAGATGCTATATTGTAGATAGTTCGCGGAAAGTGTCGACTAGGGAAACTGCTGGTCAAAGAAAGACGACTTTTCCCTGTAATCATCGGGCAAATTTAACCAATCTCTGTGTAGTTTACGGGGTACGAGCAGCTAGCATTCCAGTGTGAGCTGGTATGCATTCCCTTACTATTTTGGAATCGTAACGATCCGCTTACGTATTCAAAAGAGAGTCGACGCGTACATGCTTTTTACGCAAATTATTGTTCTTTTGCCGCAACATGCACACGTTTGGCTTTGATGGCCACACGCAAGTGGCACATGCCGTAGGCTTTACCGCTTTGCGCGTTTTGCCCCAGAACCTAACGCGCAGAAAATGTCATTTGGGAACGGCGTGGGAGCGGAAAATCTCAGCGGTAGAACGACCATAGGGAACCGAAAGAGCAGAACGTCCCAACCCTAGTGTAACCTCGAATTCCAAACACGACCACTTCATCGGTTAATGAAAGGCTACCATTCACGCGGGTTTACAACCTTTCCGGCCGCTCTCGCCACACTCATTCTGGGCCAATAAACCTCAGCTGAAAGGGCAGTTTTTTTGGCGTTTTTGCTCTTTCTTCCCTTCCGGTCGAGAAGGCCACCCACTTGTTCTTTGCCGCCACAGGGCATTCGATGCGGCCGCCCAAATTGCCTCTCTCATCGGACTTTGGTCATGCGGACCAGGGTGGCTATTCCAAGCCGCCCAAATGAGCTCTCGCCAGAGCGGAAGACGGACGCTTTGGGCGTCGGGATCATTAAAAGCGCATCAAAACACACGCGAGAAACGTGCCACGGCGGGCGCCGGCACGGACGCCATAAACACAACCGAAAAAGTGCAATTTGATTCGATTCTCGGGTTTGTTGTTCGTTCAGAGAATCCGGAAAAGGTGAAGAACCTTCTTGGGATTTTTTGTAAGAACCAAGAAGCAGAACCAACGTGGCTGATCCGGAGCAAAAAAAACGTGAAAAAAAACAATTCAACGTCTGCTTGAAACAGGAAGCTTTATAATGTGGGGCACACTGGTAAAAAGCAGTGTTCGGAATCAATCCAATCTCCAATCCGATCCACACCCGATCTCGATGCAGATCGGATTGAGGATTGGATCGAGGTGTCAAGATCGGATTGGGGATCGGATCGGGGGAGGGTCAGATCGGTGCCAATCCCGATCTAAACTTTTTGCAAGGAATTTTTTTATTTTCACAGCATTTTTACTTTAATTAATGCTTCATTTGCCAATTTTTCGGTGCCCATTCAGTACATTTATGGCAGAAATGCTTATCTTTCTCTGGCGTAACCTATCCGTTATCGGTACCAGTACTAGGAAGTACGAAATTTGCCCAATAGAAGCAAATTGCTGAATTGTGCAGATCGGATCGAGATCGGGTCAATATTTTCTCAATACAATCGCGATCCCGATCCAGCTCAGATCGGACTGAAGATGGATCGGGGTTAGCGGGATTGGAACGGAGATAGATGGCATGGGTTTTCCGAACACTAGTAAAAAGGGTCGCAAAGGCGGAAGTATTGTTAAGCTAATCTTTTACAATCGGTTAATACTTCGTATTTACTAATAATGCGAACTTAGATTACTGCACGACAGGTATATTTTAGCATACCTTTGTACTTTTGCCGATTCAGCCTTTCCCTTGACAAGGACGTGCCGCCGTCGGAATAGCGCGACAAACGACCAACAAGACCTCGGCTCAACCCGTGGTGCTTTTGACTTGCCGCCTCGACTTGATCCGACGAGCGATGACTCGTTCGAACGCATAATTGGCGCACGTCTACTCGAGGCAGTCCACGACGATAAAGAAAACACTTCCGAGCATAAATTAGCGACGGGCATACCCCGTGTCAGCCCGTTCCGTGAACTTGCTTTGCATTCGCAATCCGCACGCATTCACACTCGCAAACTGGCGTCAAGGTCCATTTTCATCACCCGCGTAGGGTCGAAACCTTCGCCAAGTCTCTCGAATAGCGTACGATACCATCCTGTTTTGCGCCTACCTCTCGTTAGGGGACAACAATGCCGTTCTGTCAGTGTTTGTGTTGTCGTGCTGTTCAACTAGACCTTCCTGTGACACACTTTTTGCGCGTTGTCTTCCTGACAGTATTGCGTTTTGATCGATATCAGAGCATATTTTAGAAGGTAGTCAGGATGGTCTACACTCTCAAAATACCTATCGCCGTCGGTCATTCGAGCGTGGACGCATTAAGGAACGAATTCGTTCGGCTCCGAAAGGAACTCGGAAAACTGCTCTCGCGTGAAGAGGTCTTCGACATCGGCGAACAAGAGATGGTGGGTTTAAACGCGTGAAAGAGGTACAGTCTCACCTGCACGTTTTCAGAAAATCATTCAAAGCTTCGACGAGAAAACCCTCGTCAGGCAGGTTCAGTCACTAGAGGAGAAGGTCGCGGCGCAGAAGCGCTTTCTTCAACTTTATGAAGAGGTACGTCGGCCAGCCACGTAGCCAAGTAGCTTTAGGGTATGACACGCAAGACTAACTTTAGATGTCGCAGGAGAGCTCGACTCATCCAACCCCTGTCGCTGCTGCAGCGATGAACGCTGACTCCTCTTCCACGGCAGCTAGCACCGACGATCCAGCGGTCGATCTGCTGGTGGAGGATTTAAGTCGCTTGCGTGCATCGGGGCTTCCTCCAGCACAAGAGTTCATTCTCAGGAAGATGTTCGATGAAGCGAAGCGGCAAAGCGCATGGGGAACGGCTCAGGTATGTTCTTTAGAAATATTACTACGTTAGAAACGGGAGATTTCAGTTGTACTATAAGTGCAATTTTATTTTAAAAACCGGGAACCAGAAAAAAGGTTCATGTATGTTAGAGATCGGCGTTGGGACCCTGTGCCGAACCCAAACCGCGGTGGACCCCCCATGCCGTGTTGCCGTGCCTTATAATACGGGTACGGGTACGGCTCGTACAATGGTATGGGCGCCGAACTCTAATGTCCGTATTCGTGTCACGTACGGTTCACATGGGTGTGGTCACGGACAAACCGCTGTTCACGGAAACAGGGGTGCTAGCTGAGTATTAACGTTATCACGGGCACTAGGTATAATGGGCGGCCGGCAGGTTCAGTCTTAACTGTGTTGGTTAAACTTTCGCCTGAAAGTTAGTTGGTGGCCCATGTGATGAGCCCATGCACCGCTCTGTACTTTCAGTTTCGTTGTCAAGCTATATCCATCCTGAAATTTACATGATTGCCTTGGTCGGGGGGGGGGGGACCTCCTCCTTGTTACGCGCGTGGCGTACACGATGTTGCGTACGTGTTACATTATTTTGAGTCATGCTAAAACGTACTGTTTTCCTGTCCTCTAAAACGTCACATTTCTGAGAACACGCTGGTTTTAGTTGGTCAAATGCGGAACGTCGTCCGCCATTTCCGAAGTCGTGGACATTCACGGATTTGCTGTGCGCGACAAGGAGGCGTCTGCGGATGCCCCGATAGCAGACAGCGTCATAGTCAAATTGCCAAAAGGGTTCTTTGATTCGGCCGATCAGCCCTCGACTAGCGCATGCAAGCCATCAGAACCGCTGAAAACTTGTTTGGCGGTCTCGCTACCCCTCGAGGGAGTAATGGAACTTCTCTCACTGACAAGTGAGCCACGTCACTACACGATCTTTGCAGCGGTAACGGCAGGGCCATTAAACGCCAGCTAGACAATGCCGTTTAGGAAGGAATGAAACCGCATTTCACGACCTTCCCGTCACCCTGGTACATCCCCGCTGGCATACGGCTGGAAGAGAGACGTAAGTGCCAAGACGCCATCAGCGGGTGTCAAAGTCCATATACTTAGCTGGATGAAAACGGCGACGTCGTGTACAAGACTCCATACGAGAACGAACTTCGGACTCTGCGAGAAGTCGCAGCATACTTGCAGGTACTGACTGTGGACCGGCAGCTCAACTCCAATTACGGGTTGTAACGCAAAAATCATAGGCGCAAATTTTGTTGAGGCCTTAAGCAGGGCTGGGCCGGGACTGGGGCGATGACCGGGACCGGGCCGGGGCCCGAACCCCCGGATTCAGGGACCGCCCAGCCCTGGTCTTAAGCCGTGTAGCAATGTTCCGTGAAAGAGTGTGCAGGCAAACGGGGTCGGCATGTTCTTGATCTTTGCTAGAAATGAGGATCTCTAGCACAGCAGCAATTCTGAACCTGTGAGTTAAGCTAGTCGGTCAAACCAGCTCGCTTTAGACGTACAAACCACCGATGTGCTACTCAAACCACCTTATGTCCATCGGGTCTTCACGTTCAGCAAGGGCTTCGACCCCCGCAGACAAGTACTAGCATCGGACTTGGCTAACACGGAGAACTTCATCGACTTCACCGACGGGCAAGTGTGGCCTCCAGTTGTCATCCGCAAAAGGCCGTTCAACTTGCCTCTTCCAACGGTCTGTAACCTCGTGTCCTAAAGCTTTGCAATTCCTCTCGTACTTTCAGATGGAATATATGAAGAAGCGAACAATTTCGGAGGGTGTTGCCAAGGCTACTGCAAGGAGCGTCAGGAGCCGCAAGGATGCGAATGCACTGGTAAGTCGACTCTTGGCTTAGAATTTTGTGATCAAAGCGGAACTAGCATCGGGCCTGAAGGGTGACTAGCCCCAGTAGTGATCATTCCAAAGTGTTGCTTTTAGACGGCTGCCTTGACGAGACGACATGCGCCTGCCGCCAGAAGACGCTGAAGCGGCATGCAAATGAGTGTCCCAAGTCACTGCGACCGAAGAACGTCGTCTGCGAATTCGGTACACTCACCGAGCGTATTCCGACCGGCATCTACGCGTGCAACCATAACTGCCGCTGCCGAAACACACCCGCATCCAGCATCCTACCCAGCTTCCCAGCGTGCACCAACATGATAGTCCGACGAGGCTCCGCAATACCAAAGGAGGTGAGTTCCGAGCTTACTAATCACAAAAATTTCCGAGTTTATTCGCTGCGTACGTAAATTTGCGGGAACGTGATGATCGTAGTCATTGCATGTATGATTTCGTCAATTGCAGATGTGGCGCACTAAGGAAATGGGCTGGTCCGTCCGCACGCTCGTCGACATCCCGAAGGGCGCGTTCGTCGTGACGTACGTCGGAAAAATCATCACCGATGCCGAGGCTAATCGTTGCGAGGACAGCACCTACCATGCGAACCTCAACTTTCCGCTGCTGGGTCGCAAGAGGCCGTTCGTCGTAGACGGGAAGTTCTACGGGAACGTTGCAGCCTTCATTAACCACTCGTGCGAACCGAACCTCTTCGCGCAGCACGTCTTCACCGACGTCCACCATGACCGACTGCCGGAGATCGCGCTGTTCGCCGCAAGGGACATCACGGCGGGAGAGGTATGGACTAGGGCTGGACGAGGACCGGAAACAGGTGTTTTTTATGGAACCGGATCCGATGGGTCCCCAGGCTTATTATGGACTTACATCTACCACATTCATATGAAATTTTGAGGGAAACAAAGAGCATTGTTAAAAATACACGAAGCAAAACCTTCATGTCGATTTAGAAGAACTGAATTAAACTGTTGCTGTCGAGCGTAAATTCCTGCTTCAAACGATATTTTAGCAAAAAAGTCCAACCCAAAACGCAAGTGAAAATGGGGAAAATTACACGGAAAGCCGTAAAATAAGGGGAGCTTTCTAAGCAGTATTTCATTTTTTCACGTAGTTGTATTTTTACGGTTTTTTCAGGACCTGTCTTGGGACTACCGCTACGAGAGCCAGAAGCGCGTGCCATGCAAGTGCGGTTCGAAGAATTGCCGCGGTTGGCTCATGTGAACGGACGGACACTCATCACGTCTCAGTGTGCTCAATACGTTTTGTGGTCATCATAATCATCGCTGTTTCATGTGGTCTGCATATCGCCCCTTATCGCTCAATTATGTGCGTAATCCGTTCAAATTATTGCTCTTTGTTCCCAGGTTAACCCGGCCATTCTCACCTAAATTCAGCTTACCACAGCTATGAATCGCGGTCACGCTCAGTACCTGCCTCCAGTAGCGCGATAACGATGCCTTTTCATCGCTCCCAACTTCCAGTGATATCCCTTTTCAGTTAATAAACGTTTGTTTTTACCTATTTGCAATCTGTCCATGAAAGTCGTCGTCGGCAAGTGTCGACTAGCAAAACTGCTAGTCAAAAAGGCGACCTTTACCGTAATCATTGGGCAAATGTAACCAATCTCAGTGGAGTGTACGGGATACGAGCCGCTACCACTCCAGTGTCAGCTGGCGTGTATTTCCTTAAGACTTGAAATGGTAACGACACGCTTACGTATTTGAGAAGAGAGTCAGTGCGTACATGCCTCGTTCCACAAAATTTGCCGTCCTTTTGCTGCAGCATGCGCATTTTTTGTTTTGATTGCCACAGGCCAGTAACGCATGACAAAGACTTTGCCGCTTTGAGAAGAGTAGCCCAGAACGGAACGGGCAGAACAGGCCATTTGGGGATGGAGTGGAAACGAGGAAGACTCAGTGGCAGAAAGGCATGGGAACAGAACATTCGGCGGTACGTCCCACCGTGTGGCCTTGAACTGCTCCAGTCACGACCACTTTACTGGTTAATGAGAGGCTACCATTCGGGCGGGTTTACAACCTTTCCGACTGCTACCGTTACACTGCTTCTAGCCTGGGCCTGTAAAGCTCAGCGGAAAGAGCGTTTTCGCTGTTGTTGCTCTTTCTTCCCTGCCGGTCGAGAAGGCCACCCACTTGCTCTTTGCCGCCATAGGGCAATGCAAGGCGGCCGCCCCAAATTGCCGTCACTCATGGAGGTCCTCGGCGATAGTTGCCCTTGACGAGTCATTAGCGTTCATCGTTGCAGCAGGTCCTATTCCTGGTCGTGGTGGCCGAATAAGGGCACCCATCTATTCAAGTTTTATTCCGGTTTGAGTGTTAATGGTCCGAGGAGTCCTTTCTCATATCGGGTTAACGCTTTCGAATTCGAATCTATCGGTGGAATCGCCTTTCCGATAGGGGAATAAGGCGAGCGCACTGTTGATGCCCAGCATTATTCGTAGCTTTCTTCCTTCTATTTGCGCCATATCTCTTGCTTCCTTGGCAACGATGCGTCCACATACAGCAGCCTTCCTATTCATCCTCGACCTCAAAACAGCGGTTTTATCCTCTGGTGAAGTCGTGCGTAAATCTCCAATTTGGTGCTTTGTCTGCACTCAACTGAACCGCTAAAGCGCCATTCGGCTTTTCTCACAACATCTCCATTGACAAACGCGGGCCTGGCTTAGGCCTAACGACTGTCGCTGCTGTTTTTCTCGCTTATTGCATGCACAGCGTCGCGTAAGGTCCTTTCCACGGTCGTGGTGAGTCGCTGCTTGCTTTGGCGTTGTGTCGCATTTTCGTAGGACGCTTTGCGGATTCGGAGTCGCAGCACGTCATTTACGAGAATATCATTCCAATGCTAATGTCACTTCTAATTAGACCTGCATTTTTTTGGTCCATTAATTCCTCTGATCTTGGCGGCATAACTAAGAACGCTCCGTTTTAGAAACCATGCATCCCGCGCTCTTCTACGAGTCGTTCTTCTTCTGTCCTCGTGATGACCTGGAGCGTCTCCAGCCGCTGTCGCAGACGCTGCTCGACATAATAGTTGGTGGCTCGAACATGCTCCCTCTTCGTCCCATTTACTGTGTCTCTATGGTACGTTTTCGACCAAAGATGTTGTGAACTCTGACTAATCACTGGCGGTCATTAACGGACCGCCATTATGCAAGTGAGGGGATGTTCCCAGAACTAATCTATGAGAGGCTACGCTGACCTTACCTGAAGTTTGCTTCCAGGATTTTGACGAGGACTCGAAAGACACTCTTCAAATTTTCCTCGAAGAGGATGAAGACGCTGATGAGGAGCTTCCTGTCTACGAGGCCTCAATTCGCGACGGGGACTTCGCTCAGACCTTCCTCCGTCTTCAGAACGTCTTCGTCAAGTACTTCAACGTCGGGATTCGCGACAGCCCATTCCTCGACTACTGGAAGTCCCAAGAAGCGGCCTGCTTCGCCGTGGAGCGCATCGACTTCGACTCACCGACGGAGTACGACCTTCTGGACTCCATCGTGAACCACCTTCGTCCGAGGAGAGTTTACTTCAGCGACGAGGAACCTCCCTTCAACGGCGAGGACCTGAAGCTTCTGGCACGGGATTCGTTTCTTAACAACCTCCAAATCTGCCGCTTGACTGTAAGTCAGCTCTCGACATTTTATGAATTCTCGTGGCCCATTTTCTGGTGGGGACGTGGGTGTTTTTTAGGTACGGGATGATTCATTTGCTATATCTTCTTTCGTCCTCAGCGAGCGCGGCTACTCGAATTACGAGCTGGAATGTCGTCACTCTGACGTAATGGACGGAATCGATGGCCTCATAGAGGTACGGATTCGTCAAAGCTCTTAGCTGTTCAAACCAGACGCATCAAACCTGGCTGGTCATGCTTGGCGAAACGTTTCTGTCATGTTAGGCTCGGAGGAATTAAGGACTGGGACATATCCCGGACAGCTGACGTAGATGAGTTTTCTCCGAAAAGCCTTGGATACATTGCACCAAAGGTCATTTGTGAGCACTGATGTCCTAAACCCATCCGTTTTAGAGCTTCGTCCGTGAAGGCTGCGCCAACAAGAGGCTCCAGTCGGTATGCATCGAGTGGGAAGACGGCGACGGACCGCAATCATCCGCTCCGAAGCGACTCAGCAAACCGACAAAGACCGACGAGCCTCTTCCGAAAATCGGCTTGACCAAGTGGCTCACTAACTACTCTCACCGAGTGACTCAGTGCGAAAAGTACTGCTTCGTCAACAAGACGCAGTGGAAGCGAATGGAGGTCCACAAGTGGACCGTCGAGTACGACTATGACGACGATCGCCGTACGTCTCACGTTCTTCAGTGTCGCGTGATGAGCCTCTGAACTAACGTTTCTTCCTACACCTGCTTTCCGCATTTGCTTCCCTGAACTGACGGCTTTCTGCATTTGATGCTTCTCTCACAAGTTCTGTATATGTATTGTAGACCCTCACTAGTGTCTCCTTGGTTCCTATTTCCGGGGTCCAGGCTTGCACATGGGATCGATTCAAGCGCGGTCATTGTAAATTAACGAGCATGCGTGTGCATATGAATAAAAGTAAGCTCCTGCTACCGTGCTTCAATCGTTCGTGTAGGGTGCGCACTTATCACCGTAGCAACCAGTGACGTACCGAGAACCCAGCTAAGAGAAGGTGCGCCAGGACTTAGGGTGGGCTAAGATATGGTCGAAATTGCCCCATGGACTCCTCACTTTGAATTTAAAAGGCCGCCGTGATCGCAAGCCCTCTTTACTAAATTGCTGACCCATCCGATTTTAGGGGGGGGGGGGTCATCCAGTGTTCCCTAGCTCAAGTGTCGGTACGTCACTGATAACAATAAAGCACGATTGCATGCGACGCGGATGCCTACCACTGGGGCGGCGTTCGGGGCAATGTCTGCTTTGCGCGTCGATTAGGATGCGTCGACGGCCAGTTCGCACGCGCGCTGCGGAGGACATCAAGTAAGAAACGCGAAGTGCAAAAGGGATTCTAGGTGCTCACTGAAGAGGCCCGCCTAGTTCCCTACCGTAACAGGCCTGATGTTTAAAGCGCCGAAACCTGTTACCTTAAAAGAACTTATCAAACTAACAACTTTTTCCATTGTTTGCGCGTCGATTAGGATGCGTCGACGACCACTTCCCACGCGCTGTGGTGCCGCTTCTGCTTGACTGAGTGCATACTTGAATTTGATTTGATTTGATTTGATTTATTGCTTCGCAACAACCACAAGGTATGCATGGCGAAAGCAAGTAAAAGTACACCAACATAGAGACATGAGTCTATGTGAGTTGGGGGTTCAAATCAGTTTAAGACACGCAATAAGGAAACGTGGGATCAGAGAGAATGAAGGAGCGGTCAAGAGTACGAATGAAGTTGGCAAAAGAAGGCGCGTTATTGCACAGGTCGCTGGTGACAGGCAGATTGTTCCAGGCGTTAATGACACGGTGCCACAGTGCATGTTGAGAGACAGCAGCGAATGGAGGTTTGAAGACAGCTCTGGAGTGGAGTCTAGCATTGCATCTGTAAGGAGCTGAAAAGAGAACACCGTCATCGAGATCATATTCGCCAGTAACAATCTTAAAGGTGGTTAGGAGATCAGTCATAGCACGTCTAAATTCGAGAGAGTCGAGATGACAAAGCTGGAGTCTGTGCTCGTAGGAATCGTAAGGAAGCTTTTTTAGTCGCATGACCTTTCTTGTGTAAGTTCGTTGTGGCTTTTCTAGTCTAAGTATGTGCTTTTTTAGATGCGGGCTGAAAACTTCTGTACCATATTCCAACTTGGGACGAACGTATGTTTTGTATGCCTTTATAAACAGATCTAGGTCGACATTAGGCAGTGCTCGTATTAGGTGATGCAGGGAGATGTTTGCTGATTGGACTACTTTGTTGATGTGCGGCTCGAAACTTAGCTCAGAGTCGATTATGATCCCGA
>JNEY01000636.1:103597-114316 GCA_020875895.1 Aphelenchus avenae | reverse complement strand
GAAACCCTGTTCCTGTCTGCCACTGAAACGATGGGGGTAGTTTTGAAACGACACAGATTTTTTGTATGCCTTTCAGGATTGCTCATCCTACCTATTAAAGCCGGAGGGGGTTTTAGTGTCGACGCGGCGTCTGGGACAACTTTTGCGGCAAATTTCCATACTGTAATTCGCAGCGCTGCAACATCAACTGGACATGTCCAAAGGTGTCCAATAGTTGTCCACCGTGTTCGGACAATTGTCCAATGGTGTCCACTACATGCCAAATGTTTCAAGTACTTGTCCAGTGCTGTCCAACGGTGGCTACAGTGGACAAAATGCATGATGGAAATTGGACAATATGGACAAACTTTCGATTATGGACAAAATGGACAAAACCATTAAGTTTGTCCATTTGGCACGAAACTTTGCAGAAGTGACCTGGACCCCAGTGGGAGAAGTACTGTAAATTTATGAGACGATCGGAACGGGATACATGGACAAATTTTCGATTATGGACAATATGGACAAAATCATAAGGTTGTCCATTTGGCTCGGAACTTTGCACTGTCAAATGAGTTTGTTTTAACGTCTTTAAGTGCGCTATTATCCATCGATATTCGTGCATTGCGAGCGTCAAATACACACCTCACTTGAACACACAATTACTTACGCTTCATTAAACACAGAAATACACGTTAAGCACAAAAATACATGCTAAAATACATAAATAAATAAATACCCTAAATGCTTAGGCGATCAGAAAAGATCTAGAAAAACGTGAAATGCTATGAAGTAACCTAGAAAACTCAGAAACATACAAAATTTGTAAAGTGTCCAAAATCGTGCTAAACTAGAACTAGACCACTAAAACACCCAGAAACACGTGAACTAAGTAACCTAGAAAACACAGAATTTAAAAACTTTTTAGAATTGTCCAAAATACCTAGGACATCACAAACAAACGCCTAGAACTATTGGAAATACAACCTAGGTACAGGGAAAATACAAAATTTGAAAATTTTCCAAAAACATCCTAAGTACTTAGGAGAACACTAAAAACACCTAGAAATACTTTAAATATAACCTAGTAACCTGAAAAAACACAGAAAAATACAAAGTTTGAAAATTGTCTAGAATCATCCCAAATACTTACGAGATCACTAAAAACACCTAGAAACACTTGAAATACAACCTAGAAACATGCAAAATACGGGAATATACAAGATTTAAAAATGTCCAAAATCCTACCTGTTAAAGCAGAGTGGTATTTTAGTGTCTAAGCGGCGTTTATGACACGTTTGCGGCAAATATTCATATTGCAATTTTCGGCTCTGCAACATTGAGGCATGTGCCACGGGAGCTAACAGTGAGACTTGTGCAAAAGGAGCAAAAAGTTTGACTTGTGCCACATGAGCTAAAAGAGGAGCTGTGTACCACAGAAGCTAAGAGACGAGACCTCTGCTATAGGACCTAAAAGTTCGACCTATGCCGCAGGAGCCAAAAGTGAAGCCCGTGCCACATGAGCTAAGAGTGAGACCTGTGCCACAGGAGTTAAACAGGAGTTAAGAGTGAGACCTGAGCCACAGGAGCGAAGAGTGAGGCACGTGCGACAGGAGCTAGGGGAGCGTCCAGAAAGTCGGTAATCATTACAGGGGGAGGGGGGGTCAGGCCTCAGATTACATTTGATTACAGGGGGTCAGGGCCTTGATTACGTAATCAGCACTAGGTAAAATGGGCCCGCCGCTAGGCGCCGCCAGAGCAAGTTTTGACCTAAAATTTCGTTGCTCACAGTTAAACTGTGAGCCTGGGCCACAGGAGGCAACTGTAAAACGTGAGCCGCAAGACAGGAGCTAACAGGGAGACCTGGGGCAGAGGAGCTAAGAGTGAGAGCTGTGCCACAGGAGCTAAGAGTGAGACCTGGGGCAGAGGAGCTAAGAGTGAGACCTGTGCCACAGGAGCTAGGAGTAAGGCATGTGCAACATGAGCTAAAATTTCGACCTGTGAGACAGGAGCTAAAAGCCAACCCGTGCCACAGGAGCTAAGAGATGAGACCTGTGAGAGGGATGAGCAGAGATACGTTTTGGGTGGCATTTGTGAAAAACTAACCGGATGCAAGTGGCACACGCAGTAAAAACTGTGCGGAACACAGTACAATCGATTCACACCGTGCTGTCTTCGTCCTCCATCAATAAATTCACTAATTGTCCGGAACCGATAAATATTTTACCATAAATGTGCGAATTACGATCCCCTAAGTACAAGTCCTTACTCATGATAAGAATAGTAAAACATAGAATGGCGGGAAAATTGCAGACTAAGTTACATTTCTGCAACAGAACAAGGCCGAAGGCCGCACGGCGAAGCCGTGCACTCTGCTAGTCCCCAACTAATGCGTGTGCTCAGAGTTCCAGAAATCTGAGGCAGCGTGCGCAATTACATAAAGTTCACAAAGTGCTTCTGTCCCATACACTTTTGCCTCGTGTGCATTGGTGAACATTTCAACGAGTCAACTCCTTACCCGTGGATCGTTCGCAACTTTCTTGTTACAGACCCTAAGCTAACTCTCAATTACAAAACCACTTAACATCTCCTTGAAATGATCTTGCTAGACCGGTTTCTCTTTAGAACGAGAAACAGGAGGAAGCCCTTACGAAGGACAACGACGCCAGGGACCGCCGTATGGCAGAGCCGACGGACGATCTAGGCCGCAAGTGCGCTGCAATCGACAGTCTGGAGAAAGCCGTCGAGGACGCTCGCTACGAGATCAGCCTGCTGAAAGTCGGCGAGCAGGAGAAGGTCCGTAAGATAGCCGCACTGGAGGAGGTACGTGTTCTTCTACTCGGTTAAGCAAAACTATGCCGGTGCGTTCAGAAGATCCAAGAGCTTGAGGAGCTTCAGTCGGCTGGCAACCGTGAAATCGACGAACTGTATACAATCGTTGATGACGAACGCGCCAAGGTCGAAACCGTCGAGGAACTGGTGAAGGATCTGAGCCGCAAGTGCGCTGCAGTCGACACTTTGGAGAAAGACGTCGAGGACGCTGAGTACGAGATCGATCTGCTGAAAGACAGCGAGCAGGAGGCGAACCGTCAGGTGGCAGAAATGTCGAAGGTAGGGCCTTTTCGACTCCTTCGCACCAAAAAAATTAACCGATGCGTTTTAGAAGATCCAAGAGCTCGAGAAGCTTCACGCGGCTGTCAACCGTGACAGGGATCGTGAAATCGACGAACTGGTGACAATCGTCGAAGACGAACGCGCCAAAGTCGAGGCGCTGAAAGAATTGGTGAAGGCTAAGGACCAGCAGCTGGAAGCCCTGGCTCAGGTAGCGGCTTAAATTTCCTTCTTTGTGCAGTCGAGCCGACCTTTAGAAGGTGCAACAGCTGATCACAATTCAAGAGAAGAACGCCCGTGAGAAGGATCGCTGTCGGGCCGGAGACGCGCCAGCACCGATCGTGGCTGAAGGGAAGTACGAGACGAAGAACACTAAGAAGTCGAAGAAGCAAGCCGAAACCGAGCACTCGAAAGAGATCGCTCCGACTGGTAAGTTCAATGCAGGGCCGTAGGTGCACCCCTATCGGCGGACGAAGGCTGCCGATAGGGTAAGGGGGAACCTTTTGGTGTAGAAAATCTTTTAAGTAAATTTTTAAGGTGTACTCTGAATGAGTCAATATAGCTTATACATGCTATTTTTAACGTTATTTTGGTGATTTGAGGCCATTTTGACCTCTTTTTGACCCATTTTAGGGGTCCACCCCCTGTTCACGACCTCCACCCCCTCGCTATCCTGGAACGGTTCAATGGTTACGGCAGAAATTGTTTAAGCTGCGTGTGGAGCAGACTGGGTTGTACGCTCCGGAAGCCTGGAAGGCTGCTTTAACATTTGCCTCTGGTCTCCTGCTGAGGCCTAAAGACGGATACCTTCCTGAGGAGGGGTATGTTTAGGTTCAGTACGGCCCCTCAAGTCCTCAGCCAATTCCAATCGGATTCCAAAATTTAAGCCATTCCGATTCCAATCAGTGACCAGTTACCAATGCCGATTCCGGCTCCCCGCTCAGCCCTGATTATGTTCTTGTTGGGCATGAGGGTCCGTCGCAGGTTTATGAACCCTACCGTTCGGTTCACAGACTTTAGTATAAAGGTAGAAGTATAAAGGCAAATTGCAATGGACGACCGCTTTTTAAGTTTTAGTGACCATTCATTCGGACTGCCTGTTCAGTTCTAACGGGAAGTCTCTGACCCGTCACACGGTCTTTCAGTTTGCGGACGAACGGTTTCCCTGCTCACCTACGATTGGCACTATCTCTGCGGGAACTACGGCGACGCTCCCGTGACCATCACCGGCCGTGGCGCTAAAAAGGTAAGCGTTTATTTTCGATTGCACAACCCTTTGCAAGTGAAATGCGTATTCGAACCCAAGCTTGCTCTTTAGGATTCGGTGCGCTTCACGGTCGAGAATGCCGGGAACGGCGAGGTCGCACTGAAGTCGTGCGGGAAGTACTTGTCCATCTTGAAGGACGGAAGCGTGACCTGCGTATCTCGCACTCGCGACAAATTGAGTCACTTCGACTGGATCGAGCACGCCACCGGGGAGGTCTCGCTTCGTGGCGCGAACGGGAAGTACGTCTCCAGCGCGTACGAAGGCACATCCATGACGTGCACTCGCGCCGAAGCCGGACCAGAAGAGCGCTTCATCGTCATGTGAAAGGATCACTCACATCCGGATCTCTTAAGCATATCCAGCATCTTCATCATAATCCGCTGTTATCATGGTATCCTTTCTAAGTAAATCGTTGAATTTTCTTAAGCTCATGCACTTCACCTTAGAAGAAGCCCTATGCAGGTGAATGGCAGTGAGTCAGAGGTGTGTTCTCTAACACACACTTTTCGTTCGCAAGTATGAAGTCCGACTCTGCTGGAATTCGTACTCGGAGCTTTTTTGTGCTGACATTGCGGCACGCGAAGTGAATGTATCGAAATTTGACATTGTCGAAAAGTACCAAAGGGGAGACCAAGGCATTTTTTCGGCGCCGGCCGAAAAAAATAGGTAAGCGTCCCCCTTAGGGTACCCCCCCCCCCTCCCGAGGGGTCCTAGCTACGTCCTTGGTCGTTACCTTTCGTGTTGAATGAGTCATTTTGACGAGGGCGAGGAATCGGATTGTTGCTGACGGTTGCCTTGGTCCCCCCTTACCCTCACCGGGCCTTCGGCCCGGCGAGGGGGGAACGCCCCCCCCCCGCTAGCTACGTCCTTGGTGACGACGACGTGTTTACCAGTGTGCGAATGCACCTTGGAGGAGCGCAATCGACTCAGTTTACATCTTGGAGCTTGGCCTGTCAGAAAACTCTTTCACTAAGCGGGACTGATGAAGAATTTCAAAATGGTGGTCCTGTTGCCAGCGCGGACGTAGGTCGCGTACTGATACTGCGTATCCCATCGACGCTTACTTGTTTTATGAAGGGTTTCAGCTGCGACCCACATCGACACAAACACGGAAATGGGCTTACTTCGCTTGGACATGTGTGTTCTAGGCAGATGTCAAATTGAGCTGATGAGACACCCATTTTTGAAGTTGTACCAACACATTATGCTTCGCATTCCGTTTAGCCCATTCACCGCATATGGTGCCTTTCGTAATTCTGTTTGCGGTAACGCCTAGTATACAAATCTTCAAGCATGAACGTTCGCCGTATCGCATGCTGGAAGCACTTTATTAAAGAGTGCGGAGGGTGTCTGTAAGTGCGGCGGGCCTTCTTGTAACAGGCAACCATGAAATGCATTACGCGAGCTGAGCGGGCTAGTACGCCGGTCCTTAATGCAGCTCGCTCTTTTTACCCTTCACGTCACGTGTAAGACGATCCAGTGGCAGCGGGGAGATTCGCTGCTCGCCGACTTGTTGATGTCTACGAGGGCTCCGTGCTTTGCGATGACTAATCTTATGAAAACGGAAGTGGATTGGGCTTGTTTTCGCACTCCGGAATGTTGCTGGGAGCGCGATTTCGCAAGCATTGCGATCTTATTTGTGCGCTATCGCGCATATTTACGCGTTTCCTCGAGGACACTGAACGCCGGTCTGCCCCCTTCGCTAATACCGCCAGCAACAACCCGATTTCTTGCCCTCGTCAAAATGACTCATTCAGCACAAAAGTAACGACGTGTTTATCGGTCTGCAGATGAATCTTTGTGGGGCGCAACCGCTTCATTTTACAACTTGGAGCTTAGCCATTCTAGAAAACCTCTTTCACTAAGCGGAACCGACAGAGTCTTCCGATTGTGGGCCGTATGACCAGAGCTTGTCCCACAACCGCTGTGTCTTGTAATCAACAAAGAATCCTCAAAAGTGCGTGCACTAATCAGCGTCAGTATGCAATGCACTGGCGGAAAGAGCACTCTTTGTTTTGCTATCAGCATGGTTAAAGCGGCACTTTGCCAATGCCGCTTCGTCGTCGGTCTTAAGCGTGGATATTTACCTTAGTCCCAAAGTTTCGTAAATGTCGGCGTGTTTGCGCGATTTTAGACATCTCTACCTAACGTTCGGCAACTTGGGCCAGCGTCTTTTTTCGATTGAGTCTCTGCCAACACCCACCGCTGATCCTTGATTCGTAGGTCCTTGTTTTTCGAATTTTCGTCCAGGCCCGCATATTGTGCCCGGTACCTTTCGCGACCCTTTTGCATTGATGCAGAATCCAGCCGCCGGCCTCAACTTTTATTATCGGTGTCGCGATTCAGAAACGGCGACGAAATGAGTGAAAAACCGCCCGTCACTCCGAGGGACCCTTCCGAAGCCTCGTTCGACATCGTTGCCGACGACGCAACCATCGACGAGGAAGTCCACGTCTCCGCTTCGAACGGAGTGGAACGCACCACGGACAAGCTTCTTGACGTCCTCCGCGGAACGACTGAGGTGCTCGCGCAGAACCAGGTCGTGCTCAGCAATATGGCGCAAGTTATGGAGGCGGGATTCAAAGATGCGCGTCAGGTAAGAAAGACGCGAACTCGTGCCCAGACGCGGTTTTTTTACCGGCAAAAAACCGACCGTCAAGATAAAAAAGCTTCCAGTTAAAAATACTACGTGCAATAGAAATCAGACCCAAACATTTTTTTGCGTTGTTTCTGTAAAAAATATGGAAAAAGGCACGGCCAATGATGTCCTTCCGTGCTAAAAATATTATAAAGATGGAAGAAAGCCACTTAGCTCACCTGGGCCCTTTAGAAGGATAAGAAGCTCCAGGCTCTTCGAACCCCGGAGATGAACGTCGTAGACTCCCAGCACGAGGCACTCTCTGAGGAGTTCAACGTAAAGCGAGCTGCGATGAGAGACGTTCTTTGCGACCTGACGAACGACGCTAACCGCACGACTTCTGGCGGTAGGCAGCTTCGGCCTTAACTTGTTTAAAACGGGTTTTAGCTGCGACCCCCATCGACGTGGACACACAGATGGGCTTACTTCGCACTGGGTTGGAACAAACTCGCATGGCCCTACACGTCGTTACCGATATCATCGGTGACATGCTACATCGCATGAACATCGTAAGTAGGCCTTAAGCGGGGCAGAGAATACCATATTTGCTTACAACTACACCCATTAAGTCATAAAAAAGAGGGAACCAAGGAAGTTGGATTTCCGTTAATTTGCTCAAACCCCCTTCGCCTTGGCCGAAAATAGAAGTTTTTAAACTTTTCGTGTTCGTGTTGTTAGCCAAGTTTAAATAGTGTTTGGGCATACTCGAAAATGTCATGTATTGTTTCTGGAAAGGGCACCATGGAGACTTGATTTCTCCCCGCTCTCGGAACACGGACAAATGCCGTATTTAGAATGAGACACAGCTAGAGGCTCTTACAAAGCATAACGACGCCATGGACCGCCGCATGGCTGAGCTCGTGGGTGAGCGAGACCGCAAGAGGGCTGCAGTCGACAGCTTGGAGAAAGCCGTCCAGGACGCCGAGTACGAGATCCATCTCCTGAAAGATCGCGAGAAGGAACAGAACCGCCGAATGACGGCCATGTTGGACGTAGGGTTTTCTGCCTCTTTAAGCCAAAAATATACCGCTACTTGCAGAAGATCGAGCAACTGGAGGAGCTGCACGTGATGGACAAGCACGACGTGGATCGTGAAATGAGCAAACTGAAGAAGACTGCCCAAGACGAACAATCCAAGGTTCGGGGCCTGGAAGAAGATTTGATTCAGGTAGCGCCAGCTTGGCTTGAACCTAGTTGCTTACGGGAGCCCCCCAAAGAAAAATACACGCGTATCTTAAAGTGTACTCAAACGGCCTAAGGAGTGACTGACGTGCATCGATGTCTAAAATAATTATGAGAACTTACCGATGCTAGTCCGGGATTGTTTCTTGAACGTTGCCAGGAGTCTATCGAAATTCTTTCGAAGGTCGTAATTCGGTCTTTGGCGAAAAGTGCGGAAAGGGGGCCAAGAAAGAAAGAGAAAAATTGGAAAAGTGCCCCACACCCGAAAAGCGGCTAGTTTCTCCGACTTCATTATGTTCTGTAGGCAAGCCATTCAATTCACATTTAGAAGGCTCAAGACTATGACTATGAGGACGAAAAAAGCGACCTGATTGCGTCGCTCGGTCAGTTGATGGACGAGGAGGCGATGAACAACGAGAGAGAGATGCATTCGAAGCAGCGCATTGGCTCCAGGTTCTACCCGCAGTGTTGGACGGCTTTCGGAGCTGCGGACGAGGCTCACGCTGCCGGCGAAGGCGGTGCTCCTGCATCCTTGGAAGGCGAGACGAAGAAGTCGAAGAAGCGCGCTGGATCGGAGCATTCGAAAAGGACCGCTCCGCCTGGTAAGTTTCACGGTCTCAGCAGAAATAGTTGAAGCTACGAGTAGTGCTGGCTCGGATTTAAGCTCCAGGCTGCTTCGCAAATGTACCTCGTGTCTTTTAGGTTACCCACGGAAGGTTTCTCTGCTCGCTTCCAACGGATACTTTATCTGCGGAAATCGCGGCAACGCTCCCGCTACGGTCACCGGCATTGGTTCCGACGGGGTAAGCGTTTTGCTGCATTTCCTCTGATTCAAAATCGATTTTTGGAAGACGATTTAATTTGTGAAAAAAATGTATTTTTAATTTTATTTCCATCTGCATCGAGATGCGTGACCGAAGAGAACTTTCCCTTTAGGACTCGGTGCGGTTCAAGGTGGTGGATGCCGCAAACGGGCAGGTCGCACTGAAATCCTGCGGGAGGTACTTGTCAATCTCGGAGCGCGGACACCGAGTCTTTTGCGACAGTCGCACTCTCGACGCGTGGAGCAAGTTCGAGTGGATCAAGCACCGCTCCGGAGAGGTCTCGCTGCGTGGCGCGAACGGTAACTACCTCTCCAGCGCGTATGGACGCTCCCTCCTGACGTGCAACCGCAACGAAGCGGGCGCGCAGGAACGCTTCACCGTCACATAAAACGATCACTCGCAACCTATCATATCCCCCATATTATCGTGATGTCCTCTCTTTAAGTAAAGATTGTTGGTGTATCAATTAGCCTGTGCTTTTCGCAAAAGTCCTTCTGAGGATGGGGACACCTAGTTCAAGCACACATAGGCAGGTTCGTAGTTGCGAAGTCCGACATGCAATGCCGCCTTCATGTTGGAGACGTCTCTTGGGGTCCCTCCAATCAGTGCCGGCCATGATTATTAGAATTCTTGCATTACCACAGAACGTGCAGTTCTTGCCGTGTCCTTTTAAAGCATCGAACTGTTAGACCAACCGGTAATTCTTAATTCTTGATTAGTATCCAAGCTAGCGTGCTTCTTTAGCTGCTGGAAGCAATTCCATTAAGCTTTTGCTGGACGTCGTCGGGCAACAGTGACATCGGTGACGCTGTGAATTAAAAACTACATGTGGTTTACACTAAGTCAACGAGAAAACCATGCGTCAAATACAGCCGTTCTATATTAGGTGCCGTAAAACGGCACGGAATAACACGGTTTAGCAGCACTGGATGGCGCCAAACCCTGCTGCGCGCCATGTCTAAGGGAGCGTTCAGAAACTACGCCACCATGATTTTCCCGATATTGAACCCCCTTGTCACTTACAGTCACCAAACCTCCAGACCCCCTTCCCATGTGATGGTGAGATAGTTTGGGGATGCTCCCTGATGGCAAAGCGATTTCACAAGCCTCCCAGCCCTCCCCAACCCGACGCCGAGGGGACAACAGGCGAGGAGCCGCGTGCTCCAAGGTTTTGGGAAGGTGTTTATTAGATAAAAATTCTATAATACCTAGTAGTACACAGGCGCTGTGCCTTTTTGGAACGCGTCCCGTCAGCCGATACTTTCGCTGTCTCGCGGCGAAAGAGTTTGTCGTCGACGACGCCGAAGAGCGGAGTGCTCATCATCACCGCTTAAGTCCCCAGTTGGCGAGCGCTTGCTAGCAACTAGGCAACGAAGCATTGGAATAAATTTCTTGCACTGGTGGAAGGGCATTCGGAGAGCTGCGGGAAAACAGAAGCTTACTGCTACAAATGGCTAAGAAAGATGCGACAATCGGCTATAAGCTTGAGAGATCCACTAGCCGTTGGTTCCTTGGACTGGGAACAATCGCAAGTCTTGTCCTTTGGCGGCAAAGGTCGACAATTTAACGCGTCCCTGTTGCGGTATTTGACTGCGCTAAGCGGCGAACCGAATGACCAGCGCCAAAAGCTAGCGAAGTGGACGCCGACGTTCGTCACTGGCGCCTCCGCGAATCACTTCAGAGAGCTGCGAGGAATGGTCCACAATATGCAGTCGAGA